>BQKN01014525.1:0-21458 GCA_022839385.1 Asparagus kiusianus | reverse complement strand
CACACATATATATACGTATATACTATAGAAATTGTCGGGGTTTTACAAGTAGTCCCGAGGATAGAGGGTCAGGTCCGTGCTATTCAGGAGGTACCGTAGGGATAGTTAGTTTCATACGTTCTAGACATTTCGACGCAGCACACCACAACTTCGGGCAGAGTTTATGTAGTTGTACCTCGTGATCATGGTGCGAGTGAGGTCGTTGTGGAAGGTACGTTCCTTGTGAACTCCTTCCCAACCTGTATCTTATTTGATTCAGGAGCTTTGCATTCCTTCATCTCCTTTGCATTTATGGATAGACTTCAGCTAGTTACACATCCCCTAGACGTATTGTTTTCAGTTTCTACCCCTTTGGGTAAGGTGTCTCTATTAGAGAGTATTTGTAGGAGATGTGTCATCAGTTTAGACGAGTCTAAGTTTATCATCGATTTGATTGCCTTGCGCATGTCCGAGTTTAACATGATTCTTGGTATGGATTGGCTATCTGCCTACCATGTTAGTATCGATTGTTTTACAAAAATAGTTAGTTTGTGACTTTTTGTTGGGACTGAGTTGGTCGTAGCAACCTCACAGGGTAACCAGTTTACGAAGTCATTTTTTGCATACGCCGAGGAGGTGTTGTTGCAGAATCAGGATGCTGATTTGAGCGAGACCAGAGTAGTCTCAGAGTATCAGGATGTCTTTCAGGACATACGTGGATTGCCTCCAGTGAGAGAGGTTGAGTTCTGCATTAAGTTGCAGCCGGGCACAACACTCATCTCCCGTGCACCTTATCATATAGCACCTGCTGAGATGAGGGAGCTACAGACTCAGTTAGAGGAGCTCATTTCTCAGGGTTTCATTCGTAGGAGTCATTCTCCATGGGGAGCATCAGTCCTTTTCGTGAAGAAGAAGGACGACAACATTTGTTTATGTATTGATTATCATGAGTTGAATAATATCACCTTCCGAAACATGTAACAACTACTGAGGCTTGATGACTTATTCGACCTGTTGTAGTGAGCGTAGTGTTTCTCAAATATTGATTTTCGATTCGGTTATCATCAGTTGCGCATTCAGGAGATGGATATTCCTAAGACGGCCTTCTTGACACGGTAATGGCCTTTTGAATTCCTTATCATACCATTTAGGCTAACCAATGCATCCGCAGTATTTATGGATTTGATGAATCAGGTTTTTTGTCCTTATTTGGACCAGTTCGTGATCATTTTCATCAACGACATCCTCATTTACTCGATATCAGAGGCCAAGCACGAGCAGCATCTTCGTTTGGCATTGCAGACTTTGCGAGAGCACCAGTTGTATGCGAAGTTCAGCAAATGCGAGTTTTAGCTTTCAAAAATTAGATTTTTAGGCTACGTCATTAGCAAGGAGGGCATTACAGTTGATTCAGCTAAAGTCGATGCAGTTCTTAATTGGGAGCCACCGAAGACCGTTACAGAGATTCGTAACTTTTGGGGCTTGCCGGTTGCCACCAAAAATTTATTCATAATTTTTCCAAGGTTGTGGCCCTACTGACACATCTTACGAAGAAGGGTGTTTAGTTTGTTTGGGCTTGAAATGTCTGAAAGCCTTGGAGACTTTGAAGGCAAAGTTGACTACAGTGTAAAACCCCGTAAATATTTTTTAAAAATATTATGGTAAATAGTATTAAATAAGTTATATTATGATAACTATTATTTAATGATGAATGAGCATGATAGTAATTGATTTGAGACCAATTAAGAGTATATATGCATTATACACCGATGCAATTCGAATCTAAAAAAACAACCAGTTAAGATTATATATGCATTACACATCGATGCAGTTTGAATGTAGAAAAACTTAAAAGATAAAAGTTGTAGGCCTCTTCAATATCTTTCCAATGCATCTTAAATAACCTCATTTCGAGGTCGGACGAAAAAGTTACAGCCAAAATATTGAAGACTATTTTCCCAATCTGACTGGGTTTCCTGTTTCGGGTCAGATTTATTTGTTTTGGATTTGCCTCTATATATACCTGTGTTTTTCACAAAAAAATTCTTTTTACATCATATTTCTGAACCCTAGTAGCCACCCTCTCCCTTAAAAAGCCCTAGAGTATATTTTGGTAAATTTTGAGAGCTTTGTGAAGCAAATACCGAGAAGAGGGTAAGATCGTCAGCATTTGGCGAGGGAGAACCTGTTTGCTTGCACCCTGAGATTTTTCAACAGCTTGTTGAGGCAAGATCATTTTCCTCCGAACCTATCCCCCGTAGAAATTCATGTTTTTAATATGTATAATTAGTTAATCTAATGTGTAGTGCTTAATTCGGTGATTTTAAATCCTAGTTTTGATGTTAAATCTTAAAACAACAAAGAGATCAGAAGAATTAATCTTTAATTAATAAAAATAGATGATCATGATCATTAGTTTTCAGATTAATTGATAATTCTTATTTTACATGGCCTAAACTCTAATTGTCGATGTATAGAACTTGAGTCTTGAACATGAAACAATATAGTGATATAAGCTTGTGGATTGAAAATCCTAGTTTGATGTGTAGATCTGTGAATATAAATACTAAATGAAGGAAAGATATTAATTCGATGTTTAGAACCATGGTTAATTGCTAGGATGATGAACTAATTAGGTTTTGAACCCTAATTGTACAAACTTAATCTGATTAGTTATGTTTAAAGTATTTTTTTAAAACCCTAAAGATCATGTTATGATGATAAATAATTGTTTAGTCAAACCCTAGTATGTTAAACACATGAGTAAACATGTTTCTATACCCCATAATGATGTTCTATAAGTTCTTTTTGTTGAAATTATCTTAACTTCACGAGACTCAAACCTGAGTTCTGGACTCTGGTCGGTCGGTCGAACCTTGTTCATCGGTAGACCGATCCCACCCTCAGTTTGTGTATTTCTTTATTCGACCGAAGCTTGTTTTTACGTATGCTTATGCAAATTGGTCGTCGGTCGACCAATGCCCTAGGGCAGTGGACTGACATCATGTCTTGTTTGTGATGATTTTTCTTACACGTTGTTTGTACACACGGGGTTTGAGACATACAACGATTTATACATATGACATAGACGTACACAAATGGAGGCTTAGCACATGTGGACTTCCGGGAAGAGGATAGTTGCGTGTATTATTTTTGCCATGATGAGGAGACGATTAGTTAGAACAATATATGTGTGTGTATGTATACCATTGATGGGCACAGCTCAGTACTGCTTAAGGTAGTGCGTCAGTATACTGTTGAAGTAGGTCATTAAGCGGTAATTGCAGGATGCATGAATAGGTAGTCCGTTCTGCATGGTGATGCTATGAGGCTAGTGAGCCGTATTTATTAGATGCCTGAGGAGGTAGTCTGTTCTGCATGGTGATGCGATGAGGATGTCTGAGGAGATAGTCTGTTCCACATGGTGATGTGATAAGGCTAGTGAGCCATACCTATATGATACTCGAGGAGGAGTCTGTTCCGTACGGTGATGCGATAAGGCTAGCGGGACGTATTTACTTAGGATGCATGAACTGGTAGTCCGTTCCGCATAATAATGCAATGATATCATAGAACTTTGTAAGAGATAGTTCTGTGAAACCTAGGACAACTTGAGTTTTAGGCGGGAGGTCATTTATTTACGTGGTTCAATGTTGAGTTCTTTTGTGACGGGGTATATGGTATTGTGGATTTCATATGATTATGTACTGATATTTATATTAACTACCCAAGGGTAGCATGAGATGTTGGGTTGACATATATGACTTAGTTTGGCAGATATTTTAGTATTGCATTTCTTTATTCCATTATTTTTAGTTTTGGAGTTGATAATTAGCGATTCACAATTTGAGACATATGGTATATACATGAAGGTTTCCTTATTTGGATTATTTCGCTCAACGTACCCGTCTCGTGTTATGGATTTCTAAATATTAACCCCATCAAGTACAAGATAAATGATTTATGTAGACTATGCATATATAAGTAGAGCCTCCATCACATGTAGCAGCCCTTTCCCCTGGGGCCAGATGGAAATGATCTTGCTAGGACTCTGACGCTATTGTTTTTTCTTCTTTTCAGGTAGCGGATCAGAGTTTCGGAGAGCCGCAGGTTGACGGAGTTTCTGCATAGTCGCCGTCATTTCTTGATAGACAACTTGTGCTCCATATTAGTTTAGTATTTGTTTAGTAATTTATAAACTTGTATTTTATTTTGAAGGATGAGAGCCTTAGTACTATTTTAGTTGACTCAGTGTATCGAGATATTTCACATTTATTTTAGTTCATCAGTTGTACTCTTTTTTTTTCAATTAGGACATGATCATATACTTTGAATATTTCTTTCTCTTGGCATGTTCATTGCATTTTTACTTTTCTCATATCTGTTTGTACCTGCATTGTTCTTAATTGATTCCACTAGAGAGATATTACTGTGATGGTGAAATATGTTATTGGACCGTGTGAGTACATGGCAGGTTTGACATCCTTGGGTTCACCTTGGATTGCGGCCTTGTGTGAAACCAGGGGCGTCACATACAACACCAGTGCTGATCATTCCAAGCAGTGATAAGACCTTTGTTGTCTATACGGATGCATCATTGTCAGATCTAGGAGGAGTTTGATGCAGACTCAGAGAGTAGTAGCGTACATCTCATGGCAGTTGAGGACACATGAGCAGAATTATCTCACTCACGACTTGGAGTTAGCGGTAGTGGTCTTTGCACTTAAAGTGTGGAGACATTATCTTTATGGCATCCAGTTCGAGTTATTCAGAGATCACCAGAGCCTCAAATACCCCTTCTCTCAGAAAGAACTCAACCAGAGGTAGCAGTGATGGGTCGTGTTCATCAAGGATTGCGAGTTTACGCTTTAGTATCATCCAGGAAAGGCGAGCATCGTAGAAGATGCTTTGAGCAGGAAGCATCGTCATGGGCTTGCAACTTTGAGGTGCTCGTTATGTCGAGATCTTTGCACTCTTAGTTAGTTTGATTTTAGGCTAGAGATTGACGGATGCAGTGTATTTTTAGGAGCGTTAGCAGTACAGCCATCCTAGATTGATAGAGTGGTCAATGCTCAACTAGAGGACTCTTGGATTCAAACCCAAAAGTAGAAAATTTCCAAAGAGCCCAAGGCAGATTGGACCATCGAATCAGATGGGGGGATTCGAATGAAAGGCCGGCTAGTAGTGCTAGATAATCCGCAGTTGAAGAATGATCTATTTGATGAGGTACATCGTACTAGATATACTGTGCATCCGGGCATAACCAAAATGTACAAGAACTTGAAGAGACATTTTTGCGAAGCGGCATGTGTAGAGATATTGTAGAGTATGTACAAAATGCTTTACCAGTCAGCAAATGAATGTAGAATATCAGAGACCCACTGGTACCCTACAACCTTTACCCATTCCTGAGTGGAAATGGGTAGATATTTCGATGGATTTCATTATGGGATTGTCGAGGTCCAGCAGAGGGAATGATTCCATTTGGGTGATCGTAGATCAATTTACGAAGTCGGCGCACTTCCTACCAGTCAAGACAACTCATACGGCGGAGACCTATGTGAGGATTTTCATTTGGGAGATAGTACGATTGCATGGAGTTCCAGAGATGATTGTGTCGGATCGTGGCTCAGTTTTCACATCACACTTCTGGAAGAGCTTCCGGAATTCTTTCGGCAGCCAGCTAGCTTACAGCAGTGTTTTCACCCACAGACAGATGGTCAAACGAAGAGAGTTAACCAAGTGTTGGAGGATATGCTTCGGGCATGTGTGTTAAATTTTTAAGGTAGTTGGGAGGATCATATACCACTGATTGAGTTTACCTACAATAATAGTTATCAATCGACTATAGGTATGGCTCCTTATGAGGCCTTGTATGGGAGGCGATGTAGATCCTCGATTTGTGAGGCAGAGCCGGATGACAGCTTGCTACTATGACCAGATCTTGTTAGACAAACTTTAGAGAAGGTAGCGTTGATTCAGCAGCATATTCTTGCGACACAAAGTTGGCAAAAGAGTTATGCAGATCAGATGTGATGACTATTAGAGTTTTAGGTTGGAGACTATGTTATGTTGAAGGTGTCATATATGAAGGGTGTCTAACGGTTTGGCAGACGGTGAAAGCTTGCTCTGAGATATGTTAGCCCGTTCTGGATTGTGGATCGTGTTGGAGCTGTTTTGTACAGACTAGATCTTCCAGCGTCGATGTCCGGAGTGCATGATATCTTTCATGTTTCGATGCTCAAGAAGCACTTAGGCAATGAAGAGCAGCAGAGAGTATTTGATGTGCTAGAGGTTGAGATTCAGGCTGATTTGACAACCATTGAGATTCCCGTCCACATTCTTGCTAGGGAGGACAAGAAACTTTGAAATAAAGTGATCCTATTTGTCAAAGTGCAATGGAATCAGAAAGGAGCCGAGGAAGCTTCTTGGAATGCGAGGAGGATATGATTCGTGACTACCCATATCTGTTTGAGCAGGTATATTGTTGACTATAGTATTGTTTGTGCACATACTATCTATATAGCTGTGTTTACATTTCATGCTGGAATGTGAGTATTAACACTTAGCTTCTAATCATTCAGAACATTTAGTATATACATGGGGGATTCCTTGTTTGGATTTTTCACCCGACGTACTAGTTCTGTTTAATTAGAGGTTAAGTGGGAGTATTCACATTCTAGATTGTTAAGTGTTGATATTGCTTGTGATTCTTATCTGGAGATTAATGGTACGAGATGTGTACGTAAGGGTTTCCTTGTTTGGATTATCCCCTCAACGTGCTTTTCTCATATTATTAACCTCTAAGATTCAGTTTGTGAAATTTCAAGGATGAAATTATTAGGGGGGTTGAATGTAAAACCCCATAATTTCTTTGAAAATATTATGAAAATAATATTTAATGATTTTTATTATGGTTGATACTATTCTGACACGAATGAGTATGTTAATAATCGATTTGAGATCAATTAAGTACGTATATCAAGATATATAGCGTAAACATGCACGGACACATAAGAAACTATCGACTGTGACCATGTCTGGTCGGTCGACTGATTATTAAAATCGGTCGACTGATAGGTGTTAGTCGGTCGACTGATAAATGAGCATCAGTCGACCAATTAGTGCACGAGTCTGGGTTTCACGTCGGGTCAGTATTTGTTTCGGTTTGGGTTTGTTTGTATATATATGAGTATATATATCCGAAGTTTTTTTCTTTTTCTTTATATTTTCACATAAACAACATCCACCCCTTCCCTCAACAACCCTAGAGTTGGTTCTCGTGAGTTTGAAGAGCTTTGTGAAGCTAAAACCTAGAGGAAGGAGAGTTTCTCGGTGTTTGGTGAAGGAGGATCGTGTCTCTTGCGTGTTTGAGGAGATCAACACAATTTTGAGGCGAGTTTCATCTCCTCCAACCCCATCCCTGTTTCTATTTGGTTTTATTTGGTTTTTATTAGATTTTTAAAACCTATTTTTGAGTAAAGATTGCTTCTTTAAACTGTATGACATAAAGATTTAACCTTTTTGACTTAAAAGGTTTTAAAACAAATTTCTTGATTTGGTTTTAGATTCTGAAATAGATCTAACATTAGTTTTATGTTGATTTTAGTCGTTTTCATGATGATTCTTACAAACATGATCATGTTAGGTTTATTAGATTTCACTCAAACTTGATAATTATGTTTCATGTAGACAACTAAACCCTAATCACACTAAACAAGTTTTAAAACATGTGTTTATTGGGAAATTTTTTGATTTTGATGCATTGTAAACAAAACCTATAACCTAAACCCGACACCAGCGTTGATCGATCATTCGGACAAGATCAGTCGACTGATCTCGACTTTTAACCTTACAGTCTGGCTCTGGCCAGTCGACCAACGAGATGCATCGGTCGACTGGTTAATGGTTGATTTGTGCACGTTGTCGCCGGTCGACCGATGTAAGGAATCAGTCGATTGGTCAGTGTTGTTTTGTGATCTTGTTAATTTGACGCGTAAGTTGATCATGAACACAAAGTTCTGGTCCGTACTGTTTTCATCAAAAGTTATCATTTCCATTGTTGTCGAATCTGTAACACCGTTTATCGATTACAAGTTCAAGTTGATCTTTTTATATGATCTCCTTACAATGAGAAAAGTAAAGATTACAACTTTATGAAACAAAATGCGCAGTACTTTATCTCTTGTTGCTTTGCGTGGGATCTTTGCCTATACCGAGGACGCGTTAGTCCGTGGACCACCACAGATCAGATCCGGTTAACAAGTTTAATTATGCTCTTGTTTCATGAAGGAAACAATCGCAGCAGCGACAATCAGGACCAAGCGAGATTATGGCTCTTCTCGAGATCAAAACCAGGTTTGATCCGAAGGAGAGAGGGGGAGAGAATCTCAAATCTTTCGAAGGATTTTTCTTTATAAAAAAGTTCATCAAGATCTACCAATTCTCCTCTAAAATTCATGGTCTACTGTTCAATTGAGCAGCACCTCACCCTGAGATTTCAGATCCTCCCTAATGAAGACCTTAGGCTTCTATTTATAGGCTTTTATCGTCGTGTTTTCTGATAAGATCAAGTGTTTTGACATCATCTGCAGTTGATAACTACCCAGTCGCCTTTAAGGATAGCTTCAGAATAGTTGGGGAGGTCCTAGGACGAAAGAATTCTAATAAAACATCGAAATCTGCATTTTGGGAATTTAGGAGGCCCAAATAGTCGTTGTGACTCTGAGCTGTACGAGTCACCATTTGGTGACTCGGAGCTGTGCGAGTCACCATTTGGTGACTCGCATGCGTGCGAGTCTCCTAGCCAATTGTTATGTCTTTTTGACTCTTTTGGCTGTTTGCATTTCCTTTGGTTCACTTGCTTTCCCCTTTACGCGTGTTTTGTTAATTTGTTGACTTGTGCGCTTTTATCGATTTGCTTTATGCATTTCATCATCGTCAGATAAACTTGTTTGACTTGAATGATATCATTCATCATGTTCTCTTTGTCTTGAGCTATGTATGGAAACCCATAGCCAATTTTTGATGCCTACAAATACCCCCTCCAAAGTATTTCAGTCTCGTTTCTTTTATAGAAGAGCCTGGAATACTTTGGACATGATAGGCCTAATCTTCAATTAGTGTGATAAGACCTGTAATTAGTTTTCGCTCTCAGCTTCTTCAGTCTTCAATCTACTCAGTATTTTTTCGAATAGATGAAGTTCTTTTGGTACTGCGTTTATCGTCTGACCGCTGTTGAAGTCTTGAACTGAGACTGGTGTGTAAGTTTCTGAACTTAGCTCGTGCCATCGAGTTGACTTTGAACTGATCATCCTCGTCGGAATTCATATCCATAGTTTTGTTTTGGCGAAGCCATCAGTGCGTTGACCTGTGTTAACACAGTTTATACTCGTACGTTAACTGGAGTCTACACAGTTGAAACTCTTAAGGCGTTAGAGTTAGGAGGACTAGTTTATACTCATATACTCATGGGAGTTTTGCCAGGTTATCCTTAAGAATATTCTAAATGATATTCTCCAGAAACTTCCCGGTAAGGGTAGGAAATAGTTTAGACTTATATACCCATTGGAGTAGGAATATGTGTCCCGTATTGGTCGAAAATACTCAAAAATGGGTCAAAAAGCCCCGTAAATTGGACAAACAGATTATCACACGTGTGAGCCAGTTGGTGGCTCGCACGTGTGTGAGTCACCATTTGGTGACTCGCATTGCGAGCCAGTTGAGAGGATAAGGAGTGGTTTTGGTTCTAGGTTGGTTCAGGGCTTGGTTTGGTTTAGTCTGACTTGCTTTGATTTAGCTTAGATTCGGGTTCACTTGAGGGTTAATAAAACCTGATCTCTTCTTCTTCTTCCTTTCTTCATTTCAGAACTTCTTTTTCAATTCAAAAATTCTCCTCCCAAGTTCGAGTCTTCTTGATTAGATTTCTTGATCCTCTCATATCTTGCCCAAATCCCGCTAAACTCACGCATTGAAAGCTAGGGTTTTGATTTTCCTTGATCCTCTTTTGTTCTCCAAGTTTTTGTTCTCCTTGATCCTCTTTCGAACTCAGGTGAGGGTTTTATTCTTTTATGGCTTTGGTTTTGATTCTCCAATGTTGGATTTAAGGGTATAACCGAAACCCTAACTTGGTTACTTGGTCAATCTTGATTCTCAGGTCTCTGGTTCGAGCACCCCTTGTGGTTATTCTTCATTCAACTTTGATTCTAGGTAATTTCACAATCTTCAGCTTTAAGATCTTGGTTGAATTCGAACTTCACTTACGTGTTTGGGTAAAGAACGACCCTTTCTTAGATTTTGCTCATGACTGAACTTCTTAGGTCGCTGAAAGTTACCTGAATTTGATTTTGTGTGAGAACTCGTATAGCAATCGAATTTTTCATTCTGCTCCCTTAGTTGAACTTCAGGTGATCGTTGAAGATTTAACTTTGGTTTGAATGCTAACCCGTGGTTGACTTAATCTTGAAAAGCGAAACTCTTGGACTTGGGTACACGATTGTATTTGGATATTAGAGTACCCTTTAGCTTAACCCTTGCATGTGCAAATTTGGCTAGATTTGGGCTTGTGACCCTTGGTCTTTTAGTCGTGCACAAGAACCAGATTTGTAGGCTCGTCGAGTTTTCTTATTTGGCCACGTGCATATCTTGAACTGAAACTCTGAGATATTTGGCTGGAATTCCGGAATTCTGGCATAGTCTGTTGCATGAGCTATCATGGGTTAAACTAACTCTGTATTAGGCCCACTATGTAGGTGTAATTGGATTTTTAATCGATAAATCCCATTTTGTAGAATAGTGCCATTTTCCATTTGTACTAGCTTACTACTTCTTAACCTCTAACGTAATCGAACTGTTAACTCTCTTTGCAGATATGTCGCCTAAGTGATCTCGCGTTCCTAGAGGTTGTTCGGCAACTTAGTCGCCCGAGGCGATGCCCTTTACTTGCACAGGTATAACTTTATCATTTCTTTTTATTCATGAACTCAATATATCATTCTGCATATTACATCCCCGCTTTATTCTCCTTGGTGAGGCAATTGGGAAGAGCCGCCACTCTCCTTCGTGGGAGTGGATGCTTCACAAGACGTGTTTCGCTTGGTCGAGGCATGTCTAAATTAACTTGGGGCGATTTCCTACTGTGCTATATTCCGGAGGGCGGGTATATTATCGCGTTATTCTCATGACGATATATTCGGTACTTTGTGTATATAACGTAGTTCTTAATTGTCTCGCCTAGTTAATAAGCACTTTTATTTTATTTTAGCCAAAATTCGTTATGAATATAAATCCTGCATGATGTCCCCATTTTACTCTACTTGGCGAGGTAATTGGGAAGAGTCGCCACTCTCCTTCGTAGGAGTGGACGCTTCACGAAACGTGTTTCGCTTGGTCGAAACATGTTTTAAGACATATGGGGCGATCTCATGTTGTGTTGCGTTATGTGAGCTAGGGTATGTTATCGCGTTATTCACACGGTAACATGCCTTGTCCTTTACGTGCAATATGTGATTAAGATCGTCTCACCCTTTATAAGGTCGTGACTCTATCTTACAGCTCGTGAGATGAGTTCAACGCTTATACTGCCTTAACATAGGTATTTATGACCGTGTCAATAGTCGTACATCGTTTTACCTCAGTTAATTTTCCCTCGAGGGCACTCAATGCTCTTGGAGAGGAAGGTCGCTCTAGTGAGCCTATGCCACCACTGACGAACCTATCCCTGTACCGACGGCCCCTCAATTTGCTTCAGATGCACCAGACGAACTTTAACAATTAATATGGAAGGGAGAGCATCATACCTTAAGGCAACTGATTACGGATGTGCCTTTAGTGAAGGACCCAAGTTTCACACATCCGTTGAGGAAGCTGGAGTATCTGTTCCGCGATTCTACTGAAGATCCAGCTGCTGTGTCTTTAGAAGCCGAACAATGGCTGCATCATGATGATAGCGGCCTCTATACCTTCCTCTAATTCCCCGTCACCGCTCACTCACAGGACTTCGATGTCAAGCTGTCCCGCGAGAAATGTCGTGGGTGTTAACGGAGGAGCACGACTGCGTTCATTGCAGATATGTTACCCACGGCGCAATTCCTAGATTAAGTGATCGGAATCGGATAATCGGGTTACATCCGAGGGTCTTGGGATTGAATGATCCGCCCAGGGGTGAAGTCTTTACCATGGCCAACACTGTGAAGAATCGACTTGTGAATTTAGGTCGAGAAATGCCAGTAACCGATCACCGATGTTTTGGTTAGGTGCACTCGTCTGACAACCTTTAGTGGACCCACTTAAGCTATTATATCCTAAACCAGTTCAAGGTTGAGTTGAAGGGGAGTGGTTTATATGAAGCAGTCCGCACCACTACTTATGGACTGACAATAAGTGTTCCCTACTTCCTAACACTATTAGAGATTTATAATCCTGATACCAACACATTCTTGACCAGGCATGGGGAGTTAGGTTGGCGTTGCACGAGATGCATAAGGTGTCAAGCCTCCCAATGGGTAGTATGATCTATCAATAATATTTTCCTTCTGACTGGGAGCTACGGCAGCTAAAGTTGCAGACGCCTGATCGCTATGACACTTTCTGGGATCTTACCTGCCACTACCACATAGCCTTGGCAGGTGCTGATCCGCTATCCAAGAAGACGCGACCACAAATAAGTCTAAAGAAGTTTGCGGATTATTTGTTTAAGAATCCGGATAGTAGTCTGGGTGAGGCGATATGTGGACTGATACCGTTGACTCCTTTAGAAGTGAATGAGCTAATTCAAAATTCCAATGCTCAATCCTTTACTATAGCTGGCGTTGAAGGTGGCTTTCCTACTGGAACCAAGTTCTACACATATTTATAGCAAGCGGTGAAGCCGATCCAGACTATGACGTTGCTTGCCGACTACCTCGCTCTTTGGTTAAAAAATGCGTGGCGCCATTCCAATCCACAGACGCTTTGCCTCTAGAAGTCCTATATCCCGCGGTCTTACTTGCTCATCGAAAGAATTTATCTCTTCTTCCAGCGATGGTCGCAGATATTTACCGAGGGCTTCGTCAGATCGTGAGTGTGTTCACTCAAGGGGGAAGTCAGCCGTCAGCCCAGATTCCTCTCACAAAAGCAGAGCTCCCTTATACCTATTTGATGGCCGGGTTCATACTACATCGGTCAGATATGATGTCGGCCCTAACTTCTACAGATCCATCAGTTTCCTTTCTCTAATTAATAGAAAATTGTAAATGGGAAGGCTGAGGGTTCGCAGAAATTAAAAGACAGTTTCAGAATCAGAAGTGTTGGGCTCACTCGACTTGCTTCCCGCGGTTTTTGGGTCAACACGGTGACTCATTGGTTGACATGGAAAGGTTTGGGACACATCATACTAGTCTTGATGCTGGTTGTTTTGATTGGTTGATCAACATTCGGCCAGGCTACATGATCTTTCGGGTACATAACCATTGGTATATAGAGCCATACCTGCCATGTCGATTCGACCAACAGCTTGGGTACAATCAGATTTACATTGGGAATCTGAATCAATAACTTCAAGCTCATGGTGGCTTAATAGATGGGGCTAGGGCCTGGTCTGGAGCATAACAGGCTGTACTGGTGGCAAGTTCAAACTTCCCGGTGCTGAGCGTAAATTAGAGCTGACGTTCCTGAAATGTCGGTGGCTTCTGGCAGCAAACGAATCTGTGCCCGTCTGATCGATTGTGGAGTTAGCGGCCGAAGAGGTAGCCCGGATTGGCAATCGGATGGTGCATGAGGCTGAATTGTAAAAAAGAAGAGGAAAAGAGCATGTGTGTGTTTCTGACCAGGGGAAGCAAAAAGAAGCCGCCTCTACTTTCAATGACATGATCCCGAAAACTAAAATTACAGGTGGGCAGGAGACCGAAGCCAGCGATGATCATGAGGAGCTGGAAACAGGTCTGTCGGATCCTCTTTCTTTAGAATTATTTGAGTTAGTGTTGGCTACTCATGCTCGACGCTCTAGGTTACCTAAGCCTTCACCGGCTCCGAGGAAGCCAAGAGTGCGAGTTATATGCACTTATCCTAACAAGATGTGGGTTAAAATCCCAGGTGCAACTTCTGAAGAAGAGAGAGAAGAAGAAAGGCCTCGTTCCATACCTCGGACGAGCTCTCAGCCTTCAACTCAAGTCGGTTTGGGGCGAGAATTGCGCTCTAAATTTACTCATGAGCGAGTTATTAATCTGGAGGAGGTTCCGTCTCCTAAGCATAAAAATTTAGCTTCCAAGCGACGTGTTGGACTCCCGACTTTAGAAACGAGACCTACTACTGACATACCTATCGGTGGCGAAGGTAACGTCTCAACTTTTTATGATCTTTTGACTGTTCTATTTATTAATTCCTCGACTTATTCATTCTCGTGTCTTAGGAGGTCACAAAGAAGGTGAAAAGGAATATGATCCTCTTTCTCCCTCCTTTGATGGTTTCGAAAGGTCTGACTTCTTCCAACCACTAGAGGAAGTTATGACTGAAGAACCTGCAGGTGTTGGAGTAGGTACAAATGTTGAGGTTGTTGTAGACTCCAACGTTGGACCCGATATCGCTGAAAGAGTTGAAGATCCAGGTATATTTGACATCGGTGATATGTCCTTCATTTGGTAGGAATTGAATGATTCGAAATTTATGTCTCCGCTAATCATTTCTATGCTTCTTACCCTCTTAGAAAAATTAAAAGAAGTGGTCCGAGGACTGAGGCTGCGGAACCCGGCACAGCTGATGAAGGTAATTTCACTTGTTCTTATTGTGCGTTCCTGGCTTTTCCTCTTTCTACTTTAACACTTTGATTCTGTGTAGGTGTTCTAGTGGAGGATCTAGGCAATAAGGGAGCTCTCCATGATGCGTCCCTCGGAGAAATGGGTGTACCTTCACCTGATCCGATTCTCATCTCTTTGGATTCTGACGACAGGCTTTTTGAAGACATGTTATCTGAACAAGCTTAGCGTGAGGCTGCCGAACCGATGAGCACAGTTTAACTCACCTGCCGATATGATTTTTATTCCCGTGTTATAGATTCATTTGTCGGTTTCCATTTAACCATAGGAAAGTTCTAATCGTAGGACCAATCGTTGAGACTGACACTACTACTCTTATTGGAGAGTCTGATGAATCTGAAGGTCTAGATTTCTTACTGTAGGCAGGAATTATCATCGAGGCTGGGTCATCAGCTCCCGAGACACAACTCCCCCCTCTTTCGGAGATACGAGCTGCCACAGGTGTTGGAACTGTTGGGGGGAACTTAAATGAACAAACCGTGAGACCAAACGAAGAAGTTGATACTTTGACGGTTGCTACACCCACCATGCTCCCTGCGAATCAAGAAAGGGCTCCCTTTCAATCCTCTGCTTGGAGGTCAGTCGCTTTTTTTTTATTTTGCGGGGTTATTGATCGACAAACTTCTGTAGAAAAGGCTCTCTTTCAATCAATTCCAACCTTTCCTCGAGTGTAAAATAGCCTCGGTGAGGGATGCTGGCTCGCCAGAAATTGCAGATGCCTTAACTGATGACCTAAAGCGGCTAGAGCATGCATTTAAAAAATTGTAAGAGCTCTGATCCGTTGGTGCTCCTGGCTATGTTGCTGCTCAGATGGAGACCTGTCTACAATCCCGTCGTGAAGCTCGAGCATCTTCCGAGCTCGGGATTCAGGCATAGAGAAAACGGGTGGACCAGGTGAATGAGGTTCTTTCTGAGAGATTAGCCCATATACACGAGCTCGATTCTTCCATAGCTTCTCCCGACACCGAGATAGTAGAGCTTAAGTAAAAACTTGCGGAGGCGGAAGAACGAAGGACTATTTTGGAGGTGACCTGGGCTGGAGAAGAGCACGGTAGGCTTGTGATATCTAGCAAGGTGACGCTCTCGGAAGAGAGGTTAGCCAAAATGGAGGAGGAAGTTGCCAGAAGTTTATCTATATCTGAAGAGTCTTTCAAGACGAAATTGCAATATGAGCTTGAGCGAACCTATGTCGAAGAATTATCCAAATTAGAGCAATAAATCTTTAGTCATAAGCTTGATGTAAAGTGACTGCGATTTGTTGTATATGAACGCTTGATTTTGTTAATGAAAATATATTTTTGTTCAGTATACTTTCATTATTATTATGATTTTTCCATTATTCTTAGAATAATTAACAGCAATCCTTATATGATTCTTGGCAAATCCTCAGCCTTTTATGGGTTTGATAATCCCTTACCGACTACAATTGGGTCGGGCTAGCATATGAATTGTCTAAGTCTGTTTCATATGTAACGTTGTGCTAACAGAATGAACTCCCTTAGACTTAGCACTACGATATTGAATACGTAGACTTGGTTATTTTTTATGGGAATGGACTATCCGGCAACACGTGTTAAGTGTAGACTTTAGGATTTTTGGCAAACCCTCAGCCATCAACGGGTTTAATGAGTATTTACTGACTACCGTTTGGGTCGGCCTAGCATATGAATTGTCTAAGTCCGTTTCATATGTAACGTTGTGCTAATGGAATGAACTCCTTTAGACTTGGCGCTACGATATTGAATATATAGACTTGATCATTTTTTAGGAGAACGGACCACCCGGCAACACGTGTTAGGTGTAGACTTTAGGATTTTTAGCAAACCCTCAGCCATCAATGGGTTTGATGAGCCTTTATCGACTATCATTTGGGTCGGGCTAGCATTTGAATTGTCTAAGTCCGTTTCATATGTAACGTTGTGCTAACAGAATGAACTCCCTTAGACTTGGCGCTACGATATTGAATACATAGACTTGGTTATTTTTTTTACGGGAACAGACCACCCGACAATACGTATTAGGTGTAGACTTTAGGATTTTTAATAAACCCTCAGCCATCAACGGGTTTGATGAGCCTTTACAGACTACCGTTTGGGTCGGGCTAGCATATGAATTGTCTAAGTCCGTTTTATATGTAACGTTGTGCTAACGGAATGAACTCCCTTAGACTTGGCGCTACGATATTGAATACATAGACTTGGTCATTTTTTTAGGGGAAAGGACCACCCGGCGACACGTGTTAGGTGCTAACTTATCCCTACTTAGGCTTCGGGATAAAATTCCCCATACTTGTATTCTGGTGTCTTTTTTAATCAGTAAAAGACTAAACCGGCAACGTGTGTTAGGCGTTAACTTATCCCTACTTAGAATTCGGGATAAAATTCCTCACGCGTGTAAGGTATGGATTACGGTGTTAAAATATGGTGTCTTCTCTTGGGGCAAAGATGAACCCGACATTAGAGAGGAAGAATTTTATATTCTATCTCCTATCCTTCTCTTGGGGCAGAAGTGAACCTGATATCGGAGAGGAAGAATTTTATATTCTATCTCCGGTTGTAAAAAAACTCAAAGTGGGATTTTTATTTTGAGAATCAATGAGATGAAACTAAGAATGGGATCTTCACTCCGAGAATCGAAAAATTCAGATAACCCTAACTTTTATAGGATTGATTATCTGACTTGAAGATGAGTTTTCGACTTCAGCTCTAACTTTTATAGGATTGACTGAAGGGAAAAGGGATGAGAGTTTTTTGTTTATCGAAAAGAAATCCCAACTTGGGCCACAATCGTTCGATGGTTTTGACCAAGATGAAGTACTGAGATGACCCTAACTTTTATAGGTTTGGTCATTCAATTGGGGTTGAGGTCTTTTGTTTATCGAAAGAAAAGAATCCGACTTAAAAGTGGGCCTCTCGTTCATTGAAGGAATCAAGAGGGGAATTTGGCTTTGGTTGTGGTCCTAACTATAGAAAGGTTTGACCTTTAGGAAGGTTTGACCAAATGAGTAGTTTGAAATGACCCTAACTTTTATAGGTTTGGTCACTCAATTTGTGGATCTCTCGTTCATTGAAGGAATCAAGAGGGGATTTTGGTTGTGGTTGTGGTCCTAACTATAGAAAGATTTGACCAAATGAACGGTGAGAGTAGGAGTGCAAATTACACTAGGAGTGTTGATTCGTACAAATCACTCGAAGGGAGTTCTCAGTGTTAAGTGACAAATACTTAACACGAAGGGGTTTGACAATTATCACTGATCAGGAGATTAAAATTCCGAACACTATATCTGGACTCTAACCATGAGAGTGTTGAGTGCACAGATGTAGCGGGAGCTTGAGTGGAGTAAACCAGGGAGAATTTTAGCGAACCCATCGTCAATTAATTTGATTGGTGAGGGACTTTATGGTGGAAGAGTGTAAATCGACAACAACAATGGGAGTTTTGTGAGGGAATATTATAGCCAATCTAGCTGATCTCGGGTTATCTTTAAGAACACCCTGTACAGTATTCTCCAGGAACTTCCTGTTTTAGCGAGTTATCCTGAGCGTACTAAGGATAGTACTTTTTCAGGAATTTCCCATTTATTAGCATCATGATCTTGTCACCATCTTGGGTGACCAAACGGTATACGTCATTAGAGTAGACCGTTTCTATCGTAAATGGTCCTTCCCATTTGGGTTGAAACTTGCCTTTCTTCTTTGAGTTGAGTATCATTGGCCGTCGGACGATGAGAACCAAATCTCATTCTTTGAAGCTTCGTTGCTTGACTTTTTTGTCGAAAGCATGAGAAATTCTGGTTTGGTAAAACTTAATTTGCTGTTGAGCTTCCAAACGCTTCTCGTCCAACATCTCAAGTTCTTCAAGCCATTTTTATGTTGTTCCTCTGTTGTCATCCCTGTTGCGAGAGCAATACGGAGGGATAGAATTTGGATTTCTAAGGGAAGAACAGCTTTGCATCCATAGACCAATGAGTATGGAGTCTGCCCGGTGGGCGTGCGAACTGTGGTGCGATAGGCCCAAAAGGCTTCACCAAGTTTGTCATCCCAGTCTCGCTTGTTAGTTCTCACGAGTTTTGATAAAATCTTTATGATTGTCTTGTTAAACGCCTCCGCTAATCCATTTGCTGTGGGATTATATGACATTGATGAGACATCTTTGATTCCGAATTTCCCGCAGAATTTGATGAAGGCATTGCTGACAAACTGAGGGCAGAACTCCATATCGGTAGATGATGTGGTGTTTAATAAACTTGATGACGTAGCTAGTCTTCACTTCTCTTAATGGCACTACTTCAGCCTGCTTTGAAAAATAATCGGTGATTGCCAAAATAAAACGGTCCCTTTTGACCGACGGTGGGAAGATAGGACCGACGATATCCATTCCCCATGTCTCGAATGGCCATGAAGTGGCTAATGGGTGTAGGTGTTCCGGGGGTTGATGTATGTAATTTGCGTGTATTTAGCACGCGTGGCATCGTCGAGCATAGTCAACCGCATTCTTGACCATGGTTGGCCGATAATACCCTATTCTTCTTAGACGATCGCAGAGCTTGGGACCGGGTTGATGTGCTCTACAAGTTCCATCATGAGCTTCTTTGTTGGCTTCTCCCGCTTCATTTGTTGAGAGGTATATAAGCAGTAATCCATCGTATGCGTATTGATACAATGTTCGGGTTGTTAAGTTGTAATAGAATCTCTGTGCCCTTCGTCACACCGAGTCTCTTTCTTTTACATCTTACAGTAAAATTCCATGCACGACGTAGTCGATAATAGGGAATCGCCAATCTTGAGGTTCGAGTTCAATCTTGGCCGTGTACGCCTCTTTGAATTCCAAAACACATTACGGCACAAAAAGTTGATGATTTTTGATGGTAACCCATTGTTCGGTGTCGGGAGGTTGCGCCAAAGATACTGCTAATGCTGCCAATGCATCTGCGTACGCGTTTTGGAGACGAGGAATGTATTCAATGAAGAATTCACCAAACAAACCTGCCATCTCGATGGCCACCTTGTGGTATGGTATTAAGTCTTGATTCCTGACTTCGTACTCTCCTTGAATTTGATTGACTATCAATTGAGAATCACCAAAAGCTTCAAGATATTTAACCCCTAACTCTTTAGCAAAGCTAAGTACGATAAGTAGCACGTTGTACTCGGCTACTTTGTTGGAGCATTTTCCTACCAATGAGTAGGTTCGGGGTATTACGTGCATCTCCGGGGAGACTAGGATGACTTCGACTCCTGCGGAGATCTTAGAATTACCGGGAGCACTAGTCGTGTTGGTTGCTCGGGAAGCACCGTCAAAGTACAATTGCCAAATGTATTGATGAGAAGTAACATTGACCTCATGGGTTTCGTCTGGCAAATCTTCATACAATTCAGCCACATCAGTTGTAGTGTTAGCTGCCAAGAGATCGCAAATTGCATGTCCTTTTACCGACTTCTGTTGTTTGAAGTGAAAATCGTACTAGGACAGGAGTAGAGCCTATTTTGCTAATCTCCGATTCATAGAGGCCGGTTGCGTCATAAATACCCAAACTGGGTTAACAACTGAAATGACATAGATTGTCTATCTAACGAGATAGTGTTGCATCTTTTGGATGGCGAACACCAAAGCGAGGCATTCCTTCTCGATCATTGGATATCGAGACTCAGTACCTACCAAAGTTCGGCTTAAGTAATAGACGGCCTGTTCGTGACCGTTGTCATCGTCTTGTGCGAACAAAGCACTTAACGAGTGGTTCATCGCCTGAATATAAATCAAGAATGATTTACCTGATTTTGGCGCCACGAGAATAGGAGGATTCACCAGATATGCTTCAATATTCTCGAATGCCTTTTGACAAGCGTCGTCCCAAATGAATGACACACCCTTCTTAGTGAGTTTGGAAAACGGTTGGCATTTCCCGGATACATTCGAGATAAAACAACGAATAGGCTAGCCACCCTTGCAATCCTCTGAGTTCTTTAAGGTTCCTCGGGGGTTACAATTCATTTATTGCTTTCACTTTGTCGGGGTCAATGCAGATACCCTTCATGGTGATGATGAATCCCAGAAACTTACCGCTGGACATTCTGAGGAAAGACTTAGTATGGTTCATCTTTAACTGGTGAGTCCGCTTGAGATTGAACATCATCCTTAAATCTCTGATATGGTCATTTTTATTACGACTCTTCACAACTAGGACGTCGACATAACACTCGACATTTTTTCGGAGGTGTTCTTGGAAAATCTTTAACATTGCTCGTTGATAAGTTGCGCTTGCGTTCTTTAATCCGAAAGGCATAACTGTATAGCAGAAGACACCGAGAGGAGTTTTGAATGCGGTATGTTTTTCGTCATCTGGGTACATCTTGACTTGATTGTAACCCGAAAATCCGTCCATAAAGGACATTCTCTCAAATCTACATGTGTTATCAATAATAACATCCGTGATTGGAATAGGAAAATCATCTTTTGGGCAAGCCGTGTTCAAGTCTCTGAAGTCAATACAGATCCTGATTTTCCCGTTCTTTTTAAGGACTGGTATAATATTTGCCAGCCAATCGGGATGTTGCTCTTCTCTGATAAAACCAGAGTCGATTAATTTTTTGACTTCTGCCTCATTCGCTTCCATAATTTGTGGACGAAACCATCTCTGTGCCTGTTTGATGGGTTTGGCATCTGATTTGATGTTGAGGCGGTGCATTGCTA
>BQKN01014522.1:0-18959 GCA_022839385.1 Asparagus kiusianus | reverse complement strand
CCCCCCCCTCTAGGGTCTAACAATCGAGACTATCCTTACGGTGACCCGCATTGCCCCTGCAGAGTGGGTTGACCTTATGGATATCCAGGTCACAGATACAGCTCGAATCTGGTGGGCTACTGAGAAGACACACCTGGAGAGGCCGATTCTGTGAGAGATGTTCACAGATCGCTTTAATAGGAAGTATTTTCCCCAGTCTGCCTGGGATGAGCTTTTACGTAGATTTGTCGAGCTCAAGCAGGGAGGTCAATCAGTCGATGATTATGAGGCTGATTTCTTTTCCCTTAGTCGATATGCTCCCCACTTGGTTACAGACCCTACTATTAAGAGGCATTAGTTCCAGAAGGGTCTGTACAAGTATATCAAATTGGATCTGGCTGGTAGGGCCCTCGCGACTCATGACGTGGTGCTAGATGTAGCACGTGAGATCGAGAGTGTTCAAAAGGAGCCTGAGGATCCATACATGATTTAGAGCAGAGTACCAGTAGCTCCAGCCCAGAATATCGAGCATCCTCCTTCGAGGCAGCAGCAGGCTCCGCAGAGGCGGTAGTTTTCCCAGCGGCAGCCCCTTCCTCAGGGTGACCCCTATCAGCGTCCTGGAGTGTTGACTCGTGGTTTGCCTTTGGTGAAGTGTTCTTATTGTAGCCACGTTGGGCATGACCAGCAAGAGTGTCCTAGGCATCTTCATCTATGCTACAACTGTAGGTCCCCTGACCATATCAGTCGGGACTATCCGCAACGACAGCAGGCCAGTTTACCCTCACCTCTAGTTCGGGCAGCTCTTCCAGCTCCACCTCGACCTACCCCAGTAGCTCCGGCTCAGTACAGACCCTATCCTCGAGCAGGGCCTCTTCCTCCACAAAAGAAGGTTTATCAGCAAGCACAGAGGCTACAACCACCACGTCAGACCTTCATGATGTCAACTGTGGAAGCTGAGGCGAATGACCAGGTTATCACTGGTAAGAACTGTTCGTTCTTAGTTTTTCTTACATATGAATTTTCCTTATTTAGCATTACCTGATGATATTATTATAGGATTTGTTCATGAATGCTAAGTTTAGTTGCATTTACCTCCTTCTGTAATAGATAAGGTTCTTGTTTCTTCCATTCTTGCTTTATCACTCTTTGACTCTGGAGCTTCTCATTGTTTCTTGTCTCGTCGATTTGTGAGTACCCACTCTCTTCCTGTAACTCCTCTGACTACGGGCTAGAATATTAACATTGGCAGTGGTGTCTTAGTAGCATCCAGTGGTTATGATGCATGTTCGGTAGTCATTTGTGGGAGAGAACTCTTTGCAGATTTTCTGGTGATTGATTTGCCGAGCTTTGATGTAGTATTTGGAATGGAATGGTTGGGGTCATTCTTTGCCACCATCGATTGTCACCGTAGAAGTGTGGTATTTAAGATATCGGATCACCCGAGGTCTGAATTGCTCAGTGGCAGTACATCGGCTGGACCAGTAGAATACAGAGCTAGACCAAAGAAGGCGACATTAACTGCCATGCAGGTGGAACCTGAAAAACCAATTGTAGTTTGGGAGTTTAAAGATGTATTTCCCGATGACATTTACGGGTAGCCACTAGATCAAGCAATTGAGTTTTCTATAGAATTGAAGCCTGGGACTACTCTGGTCTCCAAGACCTCTTATCGTATGCCTCCGGCTGAGTTAGCCGAGCTTCGGACTCAGTTGGATGATCTTTTGCAGAGAGGCTTGGTATGCCCCAGTGTATCAGCCTGGGGAGCACCTGTGTTGCTTGTAGGGAAGAAGGATGGATCTAAGCTGATGCGCATTGACTACCGAGAGTTGAATACTGTGACGGTAAAGAATAAGTATCCTCTTCCCCGTATCGATGATATCTTCGACCAATTGGGAGGATCAAGAGTATTTTCTAAGCTAGATCTGCGGAGTGGATATCACCAGGTGAAGGTTAAGGACTCTGATGTTCCCAAGACTACGTTCCGAACGAGATACAGACATTATGAATTCTTAGTGATGCCGTTTGGTGTGACTAATGCGCTGGCGACATTCATGCAACAGATGAATCTAGTATTCTATGATGTATTGGACAAGTTTGTAGAAGTCTTTATTGATGATATCCCGGTGTACTCTAAGAGTGAAGCGGAGCATGCGGAACATTTGTGATATGTGTTAAAGACCTTGAGAGATCATCGGCTATTGGCCAAGTATAGTAAGTGCCAATTCTGGCTTGATCGCATTATGTTTCTAGGACACGTGGTGTCAGGAGACGATATATCTGTGGTTCCCAAGAAAGTAGCTACTATTCGGGATTAGCTTACCCCTAAGACAGTGTCAGATTTTCCTGGGACTAGCTGGATACTACCAGCACTTCATCAAGGATTTCTCGAAGATAGCGTTTCCAATGACGTGACTTGCAAGGAAGGATATTAAATTTGTCTGGTCCGACGCTTGTGAGCAGGCATTCGTGGAGTTAAAGTCTCGACTGATCTTGGTCCCGGTCTTGACGATACCAGATAAGAGCAAAAACTTTGAGGTGTTCTGCGACACATCTGGCAAAGGATTGGAATGTGTTCTCTAGTAGGATGGTCATGTGGTAACGTATGCATCCTGTCAGTTGAGGAAGCATGAGCAGAATTACCCTACCTACGACCTGGAGTTAGCAGCTGTGATTTTTCTCTTAAGCTTTGGAGACATTATTTATTGGGAGAGCAAGTGAAGGTGTTCACGGATCACAAGAGCTTGAAGTACATCTTCAAGTAGAAGGAGCTCACATGAGACAGCACCGATGGTCACGTATCCAGCATGTTCACGTATATATATGAGGGTTTCCTTGTTTGGATTATTTTGCTCGACGTACTGTAATTAATACTTAAAAATCTACAACTCGAGACGTAGTACGTCGAGCGAAATAATCCAAACAAGGAAACCCTCATATATATACCGTATGTCTCAAATTGTAGATAATTAAATATTAATCCTGATCTATGTATGAAAAGGAGTATAACAGGTCCATATCTCATAAGAACTCGTACTCATCCAAGTAACGGGTCATGTAACTAGTCATTCTATGACGGGTCACTGGTCCACTTCTCACACAGAGTTAATATTCATATTCTCGGATATCTGACTGTTCATAGATCCCTTATGTGTATCCAATCCTACTATACACATGCGGCCTAGAGGACTACACGCAATCCGTTTCCTGCCTGGTCCGAACTTCAAATAGGATCCGGGTGTTGGAAATAAACTCTTTAAATTTAGATCCCCACTGACCAAAGTGATGTACACACATTCACTCAGGCCCTACAAACCAACCCCAAAGGCGACACCGGCCAATGGCGCGAGCCTGGAAGACATATCAACAATCATATCCGAGCACATGAATTATGACTTTCCCATCCCAACTCTCTGGTATTTCCGAGTCAACCATAATTCTCATTAAAACTAGGCTTCACCACCTAAACTCAGTCCACTCACACACACATGACGCATGAGGCCACTAAGTCATGAACTACTAGGGATTCTCAAACACAACAGGAAACAATAAATACAACTAATCATATGCAACGATATCATGGCATATCACATAATTAAAATGAGAATCACGAATGACGAAACTTTCAAAATGATCTTAAACATAATAATTTTATTTACTTCAAAAATTATTTATTTTTCCAAAACAAAATTCTTTATTTCTTGTTATAGTTATCCAAAAATAATTCTATTTTCCAAAATAACTCTTAAATAATTCTAAAAACATTCTTTAAATATGTTATTTAATATTCCCTCTTCCAAAATAATTTCTTTTCTAATTATAATTAATCCAAAATAATTCCTTTTTCAAACTAAATTTATTTATAATTACTCTAAATGATTCTTTTTCCAAGATAACTCCTTTTAAATTAGGAAAAATTGCTTCAAGGCCCCAAAATTGAAAAAACAATGTGCAACAGCCCCCTGTACTTTTAATGTTTGGTATAAACCCAAAATACACTCCAAAAGTTCATTTCAGCCCCTCCAGCTCACTCAATTCTCAAAATCCCGAATCTACCCTTCCCGCCCACTCCGCTACAGCCTCCGTGCGTTGGTAACGGTGACGCCCACTCCGCTACTATCGAGGCGCTCTCTCTCTCTCCTCTCTCCCTCCCGCACTCTGTCTCTGTCTTTCTTTCCGGTGAAAAACCAAAATCTGCACTCTAGGGTTAGGTCGAAACCGGATCGAAGATGGAGAAAAAATCAGCGAACGAATTCGAAGTTGTTCACCATCCTCCGCCGCCGCTGCAACATCAGGAACATGCACCATTGAACGACGAGCGAGAAGACTCGCCGTCGCCTTCCAAGACCGACGAAGATCCTCCCTCGCCTTCCAAGACTGACAAAGACCCCCCTTTGCCATCTGCGACCGACCGTGGTACCGATTCTCTCACAACCTCCCCCGCCTCCACGTCTTCGTCCACCCATGTGTCATCATCAGGGAATGGCAACACCGATGAAGCCACCCAAATGTTGTTGAGTTTCCAAAGGGGTGTAAGGAGAAAAAGAAAATTTATAAGTTCACTAAACGCACCACAGAAATCCATAAAGAAGTAAGATAATGTTATATGTTATATTTTCCAATTTAGATAGATGTTATAGATTTAGTTGAATTGTGAACTATATGCCTGGACATTGGTTGAAGGACATGTTAGCTGATACCTTAATGTTAAATGTGAACTATATACCTCTTATTAATGTTAAGTTTGGCTGTTGTTTATTAAGGTTTATAGCATAACTGTTACAGTTCATTGTTGCATGTTAACTATTGGATGTTCGATGTTAAGTGTTATTGATGTTAAATGTTTAATTATAATACAGGAAAATGTCAGGTGCTGCTAAAATTAGACCCACTGCTAGTTTCGCCGCATATTGTAAATTTATGAAAGTCCTCGAACCGAGAATGCGGCAGTGTCATTGGGATGCATACCAAGGGTATACATTCCAGCATTATGTAAAGTTTAGCCCCCTAGCAGTAGATCGACCCACGCTGGAACTTGTATTGAGTCACTATAAGGGTAATGAAGTGGCGTTTTCTCTGCCCGATGCCGAAAGTGGGAGAGAAAAGGTTGTTAATTTTGATATGGACTGGGTGCATGAACATATAGGTTTCCCAATTAATGGGGAAATAATTTACAATAATAGAGATCTTTTCCCTAGGCTTTGGGTGGAGTATTTTGATGAACATTTTACTAGAAATCAAAAGAAATTAGCAAAGAATATGCGGCGATATGTGGAAGAGCTACTGTAATCTCTTGTTGAATCAAGAAAGAAGAAGGATATTAAAGATTTTGTGTTACTGCAGATACTTTATCAATGTTCAATGATGTGGTGCCCTAGCAGTGTCCAAGGCATCCTAAGGCTCTTGTTCAAATATGTTGATTCAATTGAAAGAGTGAGGAATGTGGCCTGGGGGAAATACATCTATGATCAGACAAAGAAAGGAATTAAGATTGCCAGGGAAGGTCTGCACAGGTCAGGAGTAAGCTATCATGCCTTTGATCCCTGTAAGTTAGATTAACCTGTGCATGTGAACGCTTGCTTGTATTCTGTCAACTTACGTCAAGAAACCATTAAGGCTTACTGGTTCATGTTAACTATTTTAAGGATCTGGTTAACTATATTTAGGTTCATGTTAACTATAGTGTTTCCAGTATTAAAGTTGGTGTTGTCAGTGTTAACTATATTTTAGTTCAGTTCTGTTAACTATATTCATGTTTAAAAGATTAGTATTGCATACTAACATGTATTATTTGTTTGCAGCTATGGTACTATGAAATGACGGGGATTAAAAGATATGCCTTGAGCAATAGACTCAAGCCACCCCTCACTAACTGGGTGAAGATTGGTGAGAAGTATGGATCTTTTCGAAAGCACACAATAGTTGCCAAGGCTGCAAAAGCTAGCATCCAGGTTGTACATAAACCAATAGCTAAAATTGGCCCATCTGATGAGAAATATCCAATCAGAAGGCCATTGATGAGACTTAGAAGGGAAGGGATTGTACCACAATTTCCAGTCAAACATAGGGAGGAGAAGAAAGCAGCAGTAAGGAAGAGGAAGATTGAAGAAGAAAAGAAGGTTGAAAAGAAGAAAAAAGAGAAGGAACATGAGAAGAGATGGTCAATAGGTTTGGTAAGTTCTAAGGTGCTAAATCACCATAGTTAACAAGTTAACCACAACAGTTAACATGTTAGCCACAATAGATAACATGTTTTCTACAAGATTTCACATGTTAACGACAAGAGTTAACATGTTAGCAACAAGAGTTAACATATTTGCCATAAAAGTTAACATGTTTGTAACAAGAGTTAACATATTATCACAAGAGCTAACATGTTAGCTACAAGAGTTAACATGTTACCCAAGAGAGTTAACATGTTTGCAACAAGAGTTAACATGTTACCTATAGATGATTGAAGAACCTTTAATTTATCTGTGTCAATTGTGGACCACTTACTGTTAACCTTTATAAACTTGATGTTAACTCTTTGTTATTTCTAAATTATAGATAATGTCAAAATCCATTGATGAGGCTTTCGAAAGGGAAGATGAGATTGAAACGTTACCAGTTGAGGAGCAACTGTAATTTTAGAGAAATGCTGCTAAAGTAAACCAGAGACTTTGCCGTACACTAAGGGTCTCGAAGAAATTGTATTGTCGAACTTTCATAGACGAGATTCGTAGACTTAACGAAAAGATTAAGGGGTTGGACGAATCTTGTGACATAGTAGATCCCTTGCTTTTAAAGAACAATGTGAAGAAGCTTATTGCACAGCAGCTGAAAGGAAACCCTACAGTGGAAGAAGAGGAGAAGCATGAAATCGATGGAGAGGACAACTATGGAGAGAGAGACGACGTCACCATGAATGAAGGTGTCGAGGAAATAGGCAAGAACGAAGAGAGAGACGAAGTGATCAAGGATGAGGAGGACAAGCAGATGGTTGAGGATGAAGAGGGCTCGAATGGAGAGAGAGACGATGTGATCAAGAATGAAGTTGTCGAGGAAATGGGCAAGAGCGAAGAGAGAGATGAAGTGATCAAGGATGAGGAGGACAAGCAGATGGTGCAGGAGGAGGAAGGGGTGGTTGAGAATGTTCCACTCAGCAAAGGATTGAAGAGGCCGAGGAAGCCGGTGAGGAAAAAATATGTGGGTTATAGGAGTAGAGCTCCAAGCAAAAGAGCAACCAAGAAAGGTAAACTGGTTAGGACACCATTTACTGAGGATAAGAAACCTAGGGCTAAGGGATTGAAGTTGAAAGAAGGTGAGCACAAAGATGAACCCATTGTTGTTTGTGACAAGGTAGAGAAGATAACAGTTTACTATGATGACAGTGTTGGCAAGTGGGATGTGCTAAAAAGCACGTATTTAACAGATGTGGATCGTGCTGCCTTAAAAGAGGTGAATGAGGGTATCCCTGATGTAGGCACGTTTAGCCTACGAGTGTTAGATAGCGTTGGGGCTTTTGTACATAACTACAAAATACCAAAAAATATTGCAGAGAAACTCTTAGCTGAGGAGAACAAATGGCTCGCGCAGTACTGCAAGGAGAAATGTAGCCCGTAAGTGCTGATTTAAAAATGTAAAGCTTTCACGTTTAAATTTAAGCAACAAGGGTTAACATGTTAACAATGAGAGTTAACATGTTATCAACAAGAGTTAACATGTTAGCAACAATAGTTAACATGTTATCCACAAGAATTAACAGGTTAGCAACAAGAGTTAACATGTTATCCACAAGACTTAACAGGTTAGCTACGAGAGTTAACATGTTATCCAGAAGAGTTAACACGTTAGCCACAAGTGTTAACATGTTATCCACGACAGGTAACATGTTTAGTAATTTAATGCTAACTCTTTAATATTAACTGTGAACCTCTGTTATTTGCTTGTTATGTTTGTGCGTTTAGATGTTAGCTATCATGTTTTAAATTTTAACCCTCCGTAACTTATTGCTTGTTAAGGAACGTATATGTCATAACTACTAATAACAGCAGAATTACATACCCGGAACTACTGTATATGCTTCACGGGGGAAGACTCGATGACAAAGTTATAGAGGCCTTCTTAGATAGATTACGGTTATGACTGCAGTTGTAGGAAAACGCTGTCTTAAACAAGCAGTACGGGATTGTATCTACATATTTCTGCGTAAGATCAATCCTCATATAATTAATTAACAGCTAAGCTCTTATATTTAACATGTTAACCAGAATAGTTAACATTTTATCCACAAGACTTAACATGTTATCCACAAGACTTAACATGTTAGCAACAAGAGTTAACATGTTATCCACAAGACTTAACATGTTATCCATAAGAGTTAACATATAGCCACAAGAGTTCACATGTTATCTACAAGGGTTAACATGTTAGCAACAAGAGTTAACATGTTTTCCATAAAAGTTAACATGTTTTCCACAAAAGTTAACATGTTAGCCACAAGAGTTAACATGTTTTCCACAAAAGTTAACATGTTTTCCACATGAGTTAATATGTTATCGAAAAGAGTTAACATGTTTTCCACAAGAGTTAACATATTTCCACAAGAGTTAACATGTTTCTCACGAGAGTTAACATCCTAAATCGTGTGGTTAAAATGTTAACTATATGAACTTGAACCATGTTCACATATTAAAGGCCGCTCTTTCTTAATGTGTTAATTTTGTGTAACAGCATTCACTCTATGGAGACCAGACTCATCTGCGGCTATATGAACTATATGAACTTTATATACAACAACATATTGTTGCTGGCCGATCAATACTCATTTTCCCAATTGTTCACCATGACCATTGGCATTGTGTCGAAGTTAGATTGAATGAAAATTTAGCATTGCACTATAGTTCGGTAACTCACTCTGCTTACCTTGAGCCCGTTAACAAAATTATAAACTTCATGGACCATATGAAGGCCGCATTCGATCTTGAAAAGGTGTGTAGGATATTTCAATATAAGGAAATCCCATGCGAGCCTCAAATGGGAAGGTACATTAACATATGAACCTTATTTTATTAAAGATTTTTCATCTCCAAAACTGACCTGTAATATGTATTTATGTTTTGTTATTTGTAGATACGATTGTGGGATATACGTATACCTTTATGTACGGGCTATTCTACAGAAAGGTGATGTATTGCATGTTATGCCCGTCGATGATTCGTCGGAGGTAGTGCTTGCAAGGCTTGCGGCGGAACTAATAAAAGAAGGTTGGGAATTAAAAAAATAGAAAGGGAACAATAGCCGTGGAGGACCCAGAATTGAAAGCGCCTGCATGAGCCACAAATGTACAGCCTAAGGAAGAATGCTATGTAGATAAACAACTGAAAACAATCTTCACAATTTTCAGCTTGTATAGTATATTAACAGCTAATGAACTAGTGCCCGGAGAAAGTTAACATGTTAGATGCGTAAGTTAACAATTATATCATGTCAGCTTCACTTGTTAAATATGGAGAAAGTTTATATCATATCAGGCTCACTTGTTAAATAATACTGTATACGGAAAAAGTTAACCTTTTAGAAGCATATTAGCAATAAGAGTTAACATGTTAGCAACAAGAGTTAACATGTTATCGACAAGGGTTAACATGTTATTAGCAAGAGTTAACAGGTTAGCAACGAGAGTTAACATGTTATACATAAGAGTTAACATGTTATCCAATAAAGTTAACATGTTTGCAATAAAAGTTAACATGTTTATCATAAGAGTTAACATGTTTGCCACAAGAGTTAACATATAAGAAACAAGAGTTAACATGTTTGCAACAAAAGTTAACATGTTTGCTACAAGAGTTAACCTATTAGCAAAAAGAGTTAACATGTTAGCAACAAGAGTTAACATGTTATCTACAAGGGTTAACTTGTTATCAGCAAGAGTTAACTTGTTATCGACAATAGTTAACATGTTACTAACGAGAGTTAACATGTTATCCACAAGAGTTAACATGTTATCCAATAAAGTTAACATGTTTACAACAAAAGTTAACATGTTTGCCACAAGAGTTAACATGTTTGCCACAAGAGTTAACATGTTTTCTACAAAAGTTAACATATTTGCTACAAGAGTTAACATATTAGAAATAAGAGTTAACATATTAGCAACAACAGTTAACATGTTATCTACAAGGGTTAACATGTTATCAGCAAGAGTTAACTTGTTACTGACAATAGTTAACATGTTACTAACGAGAGTTAACATGTAATCCACAAGAGTTAACATGTTATCCAATAAAGTTAACATGTTTGTAACAAAAGTTAACATGTTTGCCATAAGAGTTAACATGTTTGCCTCAAGCGTTAACATGTTTTCTACAAAAGTTAACATGTTTGCTACAATAGTTAACATATTAGCAATAAGAGTTAACATTTTGGCAACAAGAGTTAACATGTTAGCAACAAGAGTTAACATGTTATCCACAAGGGTTAACATGTTATCAGCAAGAGTTAACTTGTTATCGATAATAGTTAACATGTTACTAACGAGAGTTAACATGTTATCCTCAAGAGTTAACATGTTATCAAATAAAGTTAACATGTTTGCAACAAAAGTTAACATGTTATCCACAAGAGTTAACATGTTTGCAACAAAAGTTAACATGTTAGCCATAAGAGTTAACATGTTTGCAACAAAAGTTAACATGTTTGCTACAAGAGTTAACATATTAGCCATAAGAGTTAACATATTAGCAACAAGAGTTAACATGTTAGCAACAAGAGTTAACATGTTACCCAACATGTTATTTACAAGAGTTAACATGATTGCAACAAGAGTTAACATGTTATCATCAAGAGTTAACATGTTTGCGATAAGTGTTAACATGTTAGCCACAAGAGTTAACATGTTTACAACAAAAGTTAACATGTTTGCTACAAGAGTTAACATATTAGCAATAAGAGTTAACATATTAGCGACAAGAGTTAATTGTTCGCGGGAAAATTCATGTCTTTCTTCATTGATATCATTGCACACTTTAATAATCGTTTATCGAATTACAAAGATCCGGTCTTTTTATAAGATCCGGTTACAATGAAAATCAAAAATAAGAAAAAGAAAGATTACAAATTTTATCCTTGTTTGCCGAACGAATCGCGAGCTCCTGTTATGCGGTCACTCGCTTTGGTGGGTTCTTTGCCTGCACCGGGGTTGTTCCGTGGACCACCGCGTGATCTCGATCCGGTCGGATCTACACGATATGACGGGTACTATTCCACCAAGGGAATAATAGCCAGGAGGGATTGTTTCACCAAGGAAACAACCGCTCGATGCTCGGGATCTAAGAACCAAGCTTAGATCCGGAGTGTGATCGTGTAGATCTCAGATCCGATTCTCTCGAACTCCTGCCTTATTTGACGTTGACGATCGCCGGGCACCGGATCTGGAAGTCTAAGCCTTCAAGCTTTCAAAGTTGAGATCTTTTTTAGATCTGAGTCTTCAATCCAGCAGGGCTTCGCCTCCTCCAAAATCCAACCTCTGAACCAAATGAGCACAAGGCCTATTTATAGACGCTCGAAACTGTGCCCCGTGCACAGAACTGGGCCGGCCACCTGTGGGTGGCTCGGCCACCGAGCCACCCACAGGTGGCTCGGCTTTGGCCGAGCTACCTATAGGTGGCACGGCCTTGGCCGAGCCACCTATGGGTGGCTCGGCTTTGGCCGAGCCCCCCTTAGGCGTGGTTTCCATCGCTTCGTCGTTTTCCGGTGTTTCCGATTCTCCGTTGTTCGGATTTGATTCGGTTTGTGGTTGACTTGATCTGGAATCGACTTGTTGACTTGATTCCAAATATGGCAGTTAATCCGCTTCTGAGTTCGAGTCCGGAATTGATCTTGATTCGATCGTTATATCACCGAGTTCGCTCTTGTTTAGATGACTCGGTGATTCCCCGAAACGTTGGTTTGATTCCGCGTGCGAGTGGATGCGTTCCAATGCTTGGGTGCGATTTGTTGGCTTCGTCGCCTCGTTAACCTGCTCCGTCGTGTATTGTTTGCCTTCGGTGTCATCGGGCTAACGGTCGTGTTTAGATACGTCGCCCGATGGTCTGTTTGTCGATCGGCGTCGTCGAGCTGTGTTAAGGGACCTATAGGCAATTTTATACGCCTACAGATACCCCCTTCAAAGTTTTCCAGCCTTGTTCTTTTATGGAAGAGTCTGGAATACTTTGGATATGATCGTCCCCACCTTCAGTCGGTATAACGGGGCCTTGGAATGGCTTCTGTTCTCGATACTTTCAATCCTTCAGGCTATTCGGTGCTTTGTCAAATGCTTGAAAAGGTTCCGGTGCTGCATTTATTGTCTGACCGTCTGTCGGAATTTTGAACTTGAAGTCGATTCTTGATTTCTTACCTTTTTAGCTCGAGTTTGCTGCTTCAACACAGAACTAACCATCGGTCGTCGGCGTTGAATCTTCATTTACAACGCGTTATCCGGCGTTTGAGCTTCATTGCGACGCGTTGTCCGGCGTCCAGGCTCCATTGTAATGCGCTGTTCGACGTTTGACACAGTTTATACTCGTACGTCTGCTGGAGTATGCACAGTTTAAGCTCTTAAGGTATTGGAGCGTGGCGGATACTTGAGTCACGAGACCAATCCATAGAATTGATGCGTCAATGACTTGTACTTATAGAATTTTTGGCAAATTCTCAGCCATCAACGGATTTGATGAGCCTTTACCGACTACCGTTTGAGTCGGGCTAGCATGCGGATTGTCTAAATCCGTTCTGCATGTAACGTTGCGCTAACGGAATGAACTCCCTTAGACTTTTTGCTACGACTTTGAATACGTAGACTTCGCCATTGTTACGGGAATAAGCTACCCGGCAACGTGTATTAGACGCTAACTTATCCTTACTTAGGTTTCAGGATAAAATACCCCAGAATCGAGTTCTGGTGTCTCTTTCTACGGAAAAAGACTAAACCGGCGACGCGTGTTAGGCGCCGGCATATCCTTTCTTAGGATTCAGGATGAAATTCCCCATGCGTATGAGACATGGATTTTGGTGTTATTAATAACAACCTGCCACAATGTTGAATATGTGGGCGGGTGTTCTTTTTAACGGTTAAGAACTAACCGGCGGTGCGTGTTAGGCGCCGACTTATCCTTACTTAGGTTTCAGGATAAAATACCCCAGAATCGAACTCTGGTGTCTTTTTCAATCGGAAAAAGACTAAACCGGCAGTGCGTGTTAGGCGCAGACTTATCCCTGCTTAGGATTCGGGATAAACTTCCAAGGATGAGTCCAAGATTGATAAACTCTTGGAAAAGGTTGGTGTGGGGAAGAAAAAATTTTATATTTTATTCCCCGAACAAGGAAAGGAGACTTGAGGTGGGATCTCCACCCCCAGAATCCGGAAAGGTGAAACTAAGAGTGGGATCTCCACTCCGAGAATCGAAAAGATTCGGATAACCCTAACTGTCGGAAGGTTTGATTACCGAACTAAAGATGAATTTCTCGTTTATCGAGAGTGAATTGTGGTTTTGGTCCTAACTATAGGAAGGTTTCACCAAGCGAGAGTTTGAGATGACCCTAACTGTAGGAAGGTTTGATCACGCGATTTGAAAGCGGACCTCTCGTTCATTGGAGGAATCGAGAGGGGATTTTGGTTGTGGTCCTAACTGTAGGAAGGTTTGACCAAGTAGGGGGTTTAAAACGATCCTAACTGTAAGAAGGTTTGATCGCTCGATTTGTGGGCCTCCCGTTCATTGAAGGAATCGAGAGGGGATTTTGGTTTTGGTCCTAACTGTAGGAAGGTTTGACCAAGTGGAAAGTGAGAGTGAGAGTACAAATCACTGTAGGAATGTTGATTTGTACAAATCACTCAAAGGGGGTTCCTGATGTTAAGTGATAAAGACTTAACAAAAAGGGGGCTTTGACAATTCGTTAGTGATTTCAAGAGTGTTTAGTGTTTATCACTTTATTCATAATGATCGGGTTATCCCTAAGAATATTATATTTAACATTCTTCCGGGAACTTCTCGTTACATGAATTATCGACCCCCAGCTTTCTTCACAAAACTGGGTGCACGATTGGGTTATCCTTAAGAGTACCACGCACGGCACTCTCCAGGAACTTCCCGTGGAAGCAGTTTATACTCGTATACTTTTTGGAGTGTCAGGAAGCAGTTTATACTCATATACCGGTCGAAGTTAGGGGATACAGTTTACACTCGTGCACCCACTGGAGTCTCGCCGTTCTTGACTGGCTCACTCTAGCGTTATGACGCCGGCTTCAACCAAGGTCTGGATGCTATTCTTTAGAGTAAAGCAGGCCTTGGTGGGATGAAGGATCCTCCTGTGGTATGCGCAGTACTTCGGATCCGCAGTGTTGTCAGCTTCCTCCTGATTCGTGATCGGTGGGAGCTTGATCTTGTTATTGTCAAGGAGGGATTTGAAGATAGCTGGAACATCTTCGTCCTTGAAGGAGTACTCTTTTTGAGGCCTCTGATCCGAAGTTTTTTGTTGTCTCCAGGACTGCTGTTGCGACGTTTGATTAGCATCAACAGCCGCTGCAGGTGTTTTGCCCTTACCACGGGAGGCGAAGTTTGAGTTTGGAGGATTGGTCGTCGATCGACCCCTCTCGGCCTTCTTCCTTCGGAGGAAGCGTTCGGCTTGTTCCCCTCGGACCTTCAAGTCTTTCCAAGTATTGGACGGTGCTGTCCCTATTGCTTCCAACACGTCCAATGCGAGGTTGTTGTGGCAAGTTTGGAGGATGAACTCCTCAGTGATCGGGTCCCGGCAATTTAACGCTTTGTTCCGGAACCTTTTGACGAAGGTTTCGACTAACTCCCCGTCCTTTTGTTTCTCGTCGAGCAACGTTCCGATGGATATCTCGGTGTCGTCGTCGAAGAAGTTAGCGAGGAATTTTGTCTCCATGTCGTCCCAGCTATGCACGCTTCCTGGCTTGAGGCGGCGATACCAATCGAAGGCGGCTCCGCGAAGAGTGCCAACGAATGACCGCACCATCAGAGGCTCATTGCCGGAGATAACACCCAGGTGCGATTTGAAATAAATCAAATGCTGAGTGGGGGAACCTTTCCCATCGAACGGCGTGAAGTTGATTAGACTAAACTTCGCCGGATAGGGGATTGAATCCCACTCCCTTGGGTATGGACAAGGAATGCCCGTTTTCTTCACCTCTTGAGCGGACATCAAGGTATTGATTTTGCTCTCGAGGCTTTTGATCTTCAAGTTTTCACTTGTATCTTCGTTGGCATCCTCATTACCACCCCCTGCGTTGATGGGAGGGTCATCGGCATTGCGAGTTTCATCCGTATCCGTATGCTCAACTTCTTGAACAACCTGATTACGGTGGCTTGGTTCACCTTGCTGGTTCCTCAGTACCTGGATTTGCTGCTCATGCATCTCCCTCATGGTCTGCATGGCCATCTGCATCTCGAGCCTGAAGGTCTCCTGTTGTTTGGCCATGGCTTCTTCAAGCATTTTGGCCACTTGTTCCGCGCTTATCATAAATGACTCGCAGGGTTCTCCTTCACTGGATACAGTGTTGTCAGACGCAACCGCAGAGCAAGCATCCGATTCCTCATCTTCTAAAGGTGAGCTTATCCGAACCCTCCCATACGTTCTTCGTGAGATGGCTCCAGACTGCAAACGGGTTAGACACCGGGATGCTTTCAGAATTGACTCGAGATCATCCCGTGCCAATGTCCCCTTGTTGGTCATATTAGCGGTGACTCTTGAATGTTCACCGTCCTTAACCACCGTTCTCCTTTGTCAGAAACGCTTAGGCCTTGGCTTTGGCGTCTCAGTGTTGAGCCTTTTGAACACCGAAACCCTTTCGGGGACCGTCTTAGCGCAATTACACTGAGACAATACCGCCCGAATGAGTTTGGAACAGGGGCACTGAGTCTCAAGCCTACGAGGGCTTCTCTTTCTTGTCTTGCTCGTACCCCCAGCACGATAGTACAACTCGTCAATTTGATCGGAGTAACCTATCGTGTGTTGGCACGATTTCTCAGGTATAACGTTATCATCATCGGATGACAACGTTTTCTTCTGAGAGCGAATTACCTTATTTGGACTTTCGAGAGTCACTCGCCTCGAAACGTGCCTTTGTGGGCGTGAATTCTCAACGGGCTCCCGAACTTCGATGCGCAAGGTAGTGCGCTTGGGTGCCGTGAACTCCTTGTCATGCTGAAAGTGACGACGACCCCCAGCATGTTGATTCATTCGGGGCTTCTTCATCGGGCCCAAACGATCTTGAATTGGAGCTTTGCCTCTTTCATCGGGGATTGGATCGAGGCGTTCCAAAATTGACCTCCTTCTTCGGGATGGTTCCGCAGGATCTCCCGGAGCAATTGTAGGGATCATCGGCGATTTGAGTTGGCTCGCCGGATATTGAACCTGCTTCGAAGGCTGTAACGATTGTGCCTTAACCTGAATCGCCGTTTCAGATTTCGGCCTCCATACTTGGCGGGTTGGTGGTGGTTTCTTTGCCACCTCCTTCTGCAGCCTTCTACGGGCTTCTTCAATTTGAGCCCGTGCCTGCGCTGATAGTGCGCGGCGCTTGCGAATGCGCTCCTCCAGCGTTGATCGGTTTCGTTTGACGCGGATCCATTCGTCCGTCGGCGGCTTGGAGGAGTTGCCATTCATCGGTTGTTAAGGCCTTTACCTCTTCTGTTCTTCAGATCCGCCTTGTAGCGAACTCCGTCAACAGATTCCATGGCCTTTGCGAATTGTTTCGCAAGGCGTTGCCGTTGCCTTTGGCGGGCTCTCTTCGAGAGAGTCACTATGCCCCCTGCGGCAGAAGGGTTAGCCAGAGTAGATCCGACCTGGTTGGAAATTGGAGGGATCTCACCCAATGCGACTTCGGCATTCAGCGGGGCGAGATCTTCGTTGGTAGCTTCAACATCTTCGTACCAACGAAGTTTCCTCTTGGAGGAGAACTTTGGAGACTTGGACTTGCGGGAGGAGGTAGATCCGGATGAGGACGACAGGTACGCCTCGAACTTCTGTTGGTCGAACTCGTATTCGACCTCCTCCACGACCAGGATCGGGATCCACGGCTGCGACGCAACGATCTCGTCGGCGAGATCGGTGGCTCCCACTGTGGTCGCCAGATTGTTCGCGGGAAAATTCATGTCTTTCTTCATTGATATCATTGTACACTTTAATAATCGTTTATCGAATTACAAAGATCCGGTCTTTTTATAAGATCCGGTTACAATGAAAATCAAAAATAAGAAAAAGAAAGATTACAAATTTTATCCTTGTTTGCCGAACGAATCGCGAGCTCCTGTTATGCGGTCACTCGCTTTGGTGGGTTCTTTGCCTGCGCCGGGGTTGTTCCGTGGACCACCGCGTGATCTCGATCCGGTCGGATCTACACGATATGACGGGTACTATTCCACCAAGGGAATAATAGCCGGGAGGGATTGTTTCACCAAGGAAACAACCGCTCGATGCTCGGGATCTAAGAACCAAGCTTAGATCCGGAGTGTGATCGTGTAGATCTCAGATCCGATTCTCTCGAACTCCTGCCTTATTTGACATTGACGATCGTCGGGCACCGGATCTGGAAGTCCAAGCCTTCAAGCCTTCAAAGTTGAGATCTTTTTTAGATCTGAGTCTTCAATCCAGCAGTGCTTCGCCTCCTCCAAATCCAACCTCTGAACCAAATGAGCACAAGGCCTATTTATAGGCGCTCGAAACTGTGCCCCGTGCACAGAACTGGGCCGGCCACCTGTGGGTGGCTCAGGTGGCTCGGCCTTGGCCGAGCCACCTGTGGGTGGCTCGGCCACCGAGCCACCCACAGGTGGCTCGGCTTTGGTCGAGCCACCTGTAGGTGGCTCGGCCTTGGCCGAGCCACCTATGGGTGGCTCGGCTTTGGTCGAGCCCCCCTTAGGCGTGGTTTCCATCGCTTCGTCGTTTTCTGGTGTTTCCGGTTCTCCGTTGTTCGGATTTGATTCGGTTTGTGGTTGACTTGATCTGGAATCGACTTGTTGAATTGATTCCAAATATGGCAGCTAATCCGCTTCTGAGTTCGAGTCTGGAATTGATCTTGATTCGATCGTTATATCACCGAGTTCGCTCGTGTTTAGATGACTCGGTGATTCCCCGAAACGTTGGTTTGATTCCGCGTGCGAGTGGATGTGTTCCAATGCTTGGGTGCGATTTGTTGGCTTCGTCGCCTCGTTAACCTGCTCCGTCGCGTATCGTTTGGCTTCGGTGTCTTCGGGCTAACGGTCGTGTTTAGATACGTCGCCCGATGGTCTGTTTGTCGATCGGCATCGTCGAGCTGTGTTAAGGGACCTATAGGCAATTTTATACGCCTACATTAATATGTTAGCAACAAGAGTTAACATATTACCCAACATGTTATTTACAAGAGTTAACATGATTGCAACAAGTTAACATGTTATCATCAAGAGTTAACATGTTCGCGACAAGAGTTAACATGTTAGCCACAAGAGTTAACATGTTTGCCACAAAAGTTAACAAGTTTGCTATAAGAGTTAACATATTAGTAACAAGAGTTAACATGTTAGCAACAAGAGTTAACATGTTACCCAACATGTTATTTACAAGAGTTAACATTTAATAGGTATAGCTTAATAACCTTCTAAGAAAATTTTATATGTTAACTGTAACTTAACAATCTAACTGAGTAACTTTACAAACCAAGTAAGATAACATTTTCATTATAGTTCACATTGGCCCAAATATATTTCAGTTCATATACACAGTTAACTACAAAAGTATTACAAACACCTAAATATATTTCAGTTCATATACACAGTTAACTACAAAAGTATTACAAACACCCAAATATGTTTCAGTTCATATAAACAGTTAACTACAAAAGTATTACATACACCCAAAAGTATTTCGGCAAATCCACAACTCATATCAATCGACGATAGGTTCATTGCAAGATGCGCGGTTGTGGCCTTCGGAGTGGCATCGAGAGCATTTCAAAGGCCGTTTGT
>BQKN01014520.1:0-18490 GCA_022839385.1 Asparagus kiusianus | reverse complement strand
TGTAACTAATAACTAAAAATATTCATTTGCTTTAGAAGATATAATTCTATTGTATTACTGATTATTATGTTTTTTGACTATTTGTAGGTTACTGAGATTATTCACAGCAACAAGTTTTGGGACAATGTTGATCTTGCCCTTAGAGTTTTTTCTCCTTTGGTGAAGGTTCTAAGGAGAGTAGATAGTGATAAAATCCCCTCAATGGGGTTTGTGTATGGAGACATGATGAAGGCTAAGGAGGAGATCAAAGAGGCCTTTCAGGATGAAGAGAAGAAATATCTTCTTATAGAGAAGATTATTGATAAGAGATTTGATGCCAAGCTTAAAGAACCACTCCATAAAGCATGATATTATTTAAATCCTCATTTCTACTATCCAAATCTTATGGAGATTGAAAGAGATGGAAGTTTCTTGAGTTGCCTTGTTGATTGTATGAATAAATTCTATCCAGATGATGGTGACATGCTTGGCAAGATTGGAGACCAAATCTCTGATTATCAGCATCAAAGAGGATCATTCGGGAGAGAACTTGCAAAGAGAGAAGCAAAAAAGCCTAATAATAATCCGGGTATATTTTCATTTTTCATTCAAATTAATTTGGTGATTTGACTAATTCTTGTTTGAATGTTACAACTTACAAGTTACTAATTGTTTGCAACTATGACTTAACTAGTTATATGGTGGAAACTTTTTGGCACTGACGCTTCCGAGTTGAGGATGATGGCAATGAGACTTTTGAGCTTAACAACTAGCTCTTCAGCATGTGAAAGGAATTGGAGCACCTTCGAGATGGTAATGGCTCTTTTTAACTTTAAATCATATTGGATGACATTTGAGACTAATTTGTCCTTTGTGATTCTAATTTGTAGATTCATACAAAAAAGAGAAATAGACTAACGCATCGGAAATTGCATGATTTGGTCTACGTCAAGTTCAATGCAAGGTTGAAGAATAAGCATTCCAACAAGGATAGAGATCCTTTAATTGCCTTTGATGATGAAGAAAGGTCCTCCGAGTGGTTGATGACTACAAAGAAGAGAGGAGGTCATCATGATGAGAGCGATGATGAAGTGTTTGCGGGGGAATCCCTTACTTGGAGACAATATGGAGATCTCATTGGAGCTAATCCTAAAAAGAGTGTTAGAACAAAACAATATAAAAGAAAGAAAAAGTTCGGAGAATCTTCATCAAAGGGAAAGGAGCCTTTGGAAGATGAGGAGGAAGACATGGAATCTATGATGCACGAATACGGATACGGGACACGGATACGACACGGACACGGATACGGGATACGGCAAAATCCAAAAAAATAGGATACGGGGATACGGCGATGATTTTTTTAAAAATTATTATTATATATAGAAAATTTTATAAAATTCAACTAACAATCTAAATTATGAATTAGCATGGTAATTACTATTTTAAGCTCTTTTCTCTAATTATACTAAAAATTGTTAGGTTTAGTTATTCAACAATTTAGGAGCAGTTTAAACAATACACATATTAAAACCAAAGTTCAATAAACTATTAAAACCAAACCTATTTAGTTCAGCTTATGTCTTTTCAAAAAAAATAAAAAAAATAAAAAAAGAGAGACGAAGAGAGAGACGAAGATGAGAGCGGACGGAGATCGTCCGGGAGACAAAGAGGAGATCTTCTCGACAGAGACGAAGAGAGAGAAGATGGAGATCAGATCTCGAGAGAGACGAAGACGGAAATCAATCTCGAGAGAGACGAAGAGAGAGAGAAGACAGAGATCAGATCTCGAGAGACGAAGACGGAGATCAATCTCGAGAGAGAGACGAAGAGGGAGAGAAGATGAGATCTAGATCTGAGAGAGAGGTGTGTAACGGCGTCGGAAAGAGAGAGAAGAGATCTTACCTAGCGTCGGAGGGGAGAGATCGACGATGACATGAGGGAAGAGATCGACGACGACGAGAGGGCAGAGATCGACAACTGGCGGATCTTCGAGAAGACGATGAACGGCGGATCTGCGAGAAGACGATGACGAGAGAGAGACGAGGACGAGCGGCGGATCTTCGAGAAGACGATGACGAGAGAGAGAGAGAGAGACGAGGACGAGCGGCGGACTGAGGTAAGGTGAGAATTAGGGTTTTGTAGCGACTAGCGGGTTTGGGTTTGGGTTTGGGTTACGGGTTTTGTTTTTTTGTTCGTCGTTTTTTTCTCAGTTCCACGAATCGACGCCGTATCCCACTTCTCAGTTGACCGTGTCCTCCTCAGTTGACCCGTTGACCCCGTGTCGGACACGGTTTGACCCCGTTGACCCGTTGACCCCGTTGACCGTGTCCGACACGTGTCGTGCACGTGTCGTGCACGAATCGGTGTCCGATTCGTGTCCGACACCGATTCGTGGCCTCTGGGGGAGTATCCGTGCTTCATAGCATGGAATCTTCGGAGTCTGATTCAGATGAGGGAATGGATAATATTCCAACATTTAGCTTTGATGAAGATTAATTCAGTTATCTTTGCTTTTGCAGCTTTGCTTTCTTTTGGATTTGCTATTTGAATGTTTAGAATTATGAACTATTTGTTGCTTTTGGAACTTGGGTGATTGTTGATTAGTTTTTGTTTGTTTATGGATATTAATATAGCTCATAACCACTAAATATCAACTTAGTTTATTAGTTTATGAATCTCATGATTACACAATACTTATGTAGATCCCTAGATGGTTCTTTATTCGTGATGTTATCTTATCATTTGCTTGTTTACTATTCCATTTTGACTAACATTATACATGCCTAGATGGTTCTTTATTCGTGATGTTATTTTATCCTTTGCTTGTTTATTATTCCATTTTGACTAACATTTTTTTTAAGGCTATGCAATTGAATGGTTTCATCGTGCGGTCGAGATGCAAGTTTCTCTTTCGACAATTGGTTAGTAATTCTAAACATGGTTATTTATATTTTGGTATGTTTATATTTCATTAAGCATGGTTAGATTATGTTTTTAGTTATTATATTATATATATACACCATCCACTATATCACTCCGATAAATACGACTTATCCCCGATATATCCCCGATTTCCGCTATCCGATAAGGATTTTAACCGTCCGATAAATCCCCGATAACCGATATTTAAAACCTTGTGTGTAGCTCATTGCATTGACCTCATGTTGGAGGACATAAAAAAGATAAGATACACTGAGAGACTCTTGAAGGGGAGAAAGAAGTTATTTAGTTTATCTACAATCACTATTGACTATTGAGTCTGATGAGGAAGTACATAGGTAGGAAGGAGTTGTTGAGACTCGCTGTTACTCGTTTCGCAACATCCTTTCTACCATTATAGAGGTTGTATTCTTTGAAATAGCCTTCGAGGAACATGTTCTCCGCTGAAGAGTTTCTCAGAAGCACTTAGGCAAAGAAGACACGTGGAATGAAGACGAGAAACACGGTTCTTTACTCCACATCATTTTGGGGATGAGTGATGTTTTGTTTCGTCACGACACTTCCACTTGTGCATGCCCTCTGGGAAGTCCATAATGATGTTAGGCCCTCTATGCCATTACTTTATGAGATGATGGATAATGCAAAAGAGAAAATTGCAGATGCATGTAGCGGAATTGAAAGGAAATACATGCCTTATTAGAAACTAATTGATAAGAGGTGGTCAGGGATGTCGCAATTGCCCTATTCATGCTGCTGCTTATTATCTTAATCCCAAATACTTCTATGGTGATAAGTTTAGCATGCACGTAGAGGTGAGGAAGGGACTTATCGAGTGCATGGCTCGCATGATCCCTAATATTGTTGAGCGAGCACAAGTCGACTATGAGCTAGATGCTTATAGGAAGAGGTTAGGAGAGTTTGGATCAGAGATGTCTCAGAGGACCCTTGCTTTTTGTAGTGCAGATATTAATTTATGCAATTTTTATTTTGACTTTGAAATTTAATTTAACAATAATAATGTCATAATATACTGATTTTGATGTCTAAATTTATAGCTTATTGGTGGGAGAGACTTGGTGATGAGACTCCTTCATTACAACGATTTGCAGTTTGTATCTTTTCTCTCACTACTAGTGCATCTGGATGTGAACGCAACTGGAGTACTTTTGAGCAAAGAAAATGTTAATTTAAAAATTTAAATTAACATATCTATTCTTAGAAGCTTATAACAATGTTTTAAATGTCGGATGTCGGGTTCATGTCAGAAGGCTAAAATAGTGAAAATCGGGGATATATCAAGGGATATTGACTAAATATCGGATTATAATATCGGATAGTACGCATATGTATAATATCATGTCCTAAATATAATCTATGCATTCCTAAATTCAATATAAGCATACTTTATAAATTCTAGAAGCGACGCCGGCGATGGGTGGATTTCGACGTCGCAGGGAGGTAGTGTCGGAGCTCTTCTTCTTCTTCGTCTGCTCGGGGTTCTTCGGATGAGTCATCGATCACCATCTTCCCTTTATCCTGACACCTGTATACTCTGTCGCCCTCGGGTTCGATTGGGGTTCGGATTTCTGGGTGCAACGGGAGATGGATAACAGGGAGCCGAGATGGAGGTGAGGGAAGGACGTCGTCGTTTACGAAAAGAGTGATCGGTTCTCAAGTTTGTTGTAGTCCTAGTTTTTCTCTTTTCTTTCATCGGGTTCATAAGAAACCTTTAAACATGAGAACAGGTCAAACGAGTTTGGGTTTTTATCACTAAACCCAAACCCGATAACAAAAAACAGATCTAAAAAAGGATCATATCAGCAGATTTTTCAAAGCTAAAAAATCGACCGATATACCCGATATGGTCCCGATATTTTTAATTTGACCCTGAAAACCGACATACGAGTTAAAAACGCCTATATTGTGTCGCTCAAGCCCTCAAATCGACATGTCGGCTGACATATCCACCGACATATCGGACGACATATCGTACATGTCAGCCAACATTTAAAACATTGGCTTATAGCCTTATAATATATGTTATTATGAAGGTTCGCTCTAAGAAGAGATGTTGTCTAGTGCAGGAGCGCCTCAACTCTCTTGTCTATGTCATGTATAACATCAAGTCAAGAGAGAAATATGAGGAAGGCGGAAGTTAGATCCAATTTTGTTGGAGGCTTCTCCTTATGACGAGTGGATCGTGGAGAATAAGGATCCTTGTCTTCCAGATGTCTGACTTGGCTTGATGGTGATCAAGGTTTTAAATGTCGGATATCGGATTCATGTCGGCCAGTCAAAATTCATGTCGGATAGCGAAAATTAGGGATATGTTGGGGGACATATACTAAATATCGGATTGCTATATCGGATGGATTCCTACTCAATTTTGGTCACCAAGATGGAATGCACTTGTCTTGTTATAACTTATCCTACTTAAGTTGAGTATTCATCATCAAGACACGAGTTATTTTCCATTTCTTGAAGATAAACATTAGAATATTATGCCAACAAATAAATAAAATACACATTATCTAACTAGAACTTTCGAAGTGTCTTGCATAAAATTAACATAAAGTAAAGTGTCTTGCACAAACTGACATAAAATGGACTTTGAATTGATTTTAAGCTACTGTTCAAACTTATTATTTACATCACGCTTTTATGTATTCTCAATTTCAATTTGTAAAGACAAAGATGAACGAGAGGAGATCGTGGCAGAAAAGAGAGCAATATTTTTTTCTTTGCTCTTAATCTGTATTATATGCTATCGGGTTACTATGGTAATAAAAGGCTAAAAAAGAATTAATCAGGTTTGACTTTTGAGTACTAAACCCAAACCCTAATACTTATCAACTTAAAAATAAAAAATAAAAAATAGCCTTTTTTCGACTTTTTAAGGCTAAAAATCAGCCGATATCAAGGTTTTAAATATCAGATATCGGGGAAATATCGGATGGCCAAAATTCATATCGGATTGCGGATATCGGGAAAATATCAGGAATATATGGTAAATATCGGAATACCATAATGAATGTTTGCATACATAGTATAATGCATTAAAATGTAATCTCAACATATGTAATGAAATTTAAGCATACAAAATATGAATAATATATGTTTAGGATCACTAATCAACCTTCTAAAACAAATAAAAGTGCAAAGCAACGTTGCAACATTCGATCTGTTTTTTTTTGGGCAAAATATCATTTGATATAATAGGGAAATTTGATATCTCGCCCAAAAATTCCAAACACGGTATATTATTTTGCAACAAGCTATATAAAAAGATATATTGGTCCATATATCGGCTAATATATCGGCTATATCAGGGATTTATCATTCAAAATAGCCAAAAAGCGATAAAGGATATTTAAAAACCATATCGGTTACGACAAGCCCTGTAAAAGGATATATCGGGGGATATATCGGGCAATATCGGGGATATTTAAAACAATGGCCGATATGTCTGCAATATCGCCCGACATGTCCAACATGGACCATAAAAACGATATCCGACTTGAAATGGTCATATCCGTGTCGCTCTAGCCTCCGATCCGACATGTCGGCTGATATTTAAAACCATGATGGTGATGATGGAAATAGGGAGTATCTTGACATTGCTACACTTAGTAATCTAGCTATTGGGGAAGAGACATTGGAAGATGCCCCATGGACAAAGAAACAGAGGGTTGATAGTTCTTGCAAGCTTTCTAGAAACTTTGAAAGTTTGGTTGTTTACTTTCTTTGAATGAATCTTTGAGATTCTGATTAAAATTATTTCTGCAACATCCACAACACAAAGAGGAAAAGAGATCACTACTGAAGAGGCTAAGGATTCCTATCCTGAGGATGCAAACATCATTCTGTGAGGACTTAGTAGTATGAGGGATGGATTTAGTGGAGGATAACTTATTTTATAGGATTTATTAAAACTTATGACTTAGAAATGCTTGCTTTATTAAACCTTCTATGATTTCGTATCAAACTTGAAGTATTTTATGCTTTTGGGATGATTGTTAAGGCACATATAGTTGATTTTGTTGTGAAATTGTGGTGGTATATTGATTTGTGATAGTATTTTGATGATGATATGTTTGAAAATTGTGATGATTATTCATATTATTTGATTTTGAATATTATGTATTTATAAAATATTTAAATAAAAACAAATTATTTAACTCCGTTAAGAGTTATGCTATTTTTGCATCCTACGTTAACTGGAGGTGAGCATTACGCTATGCATTATTGCTATTTCACCATTGATTTTCCCTTTTGCCAATATCACATTTTGCTCTCAGTTGAGCAGGCAAGTTCATGGTATATTCAAAAGGGAACAGAAAAGACGTTTTCATTAACTGGAGAATTAACTTATATGAATCAGAATCACCACCAATTCTAAAAGACTCAACACTGGTAAGTATTTCAATACTAACATTCAGTTAACGGTTAAGTCTGCTCCTACACCTAGCTTTTCCAAAAGCCTACGCTTCAAGAGTCACTATGGTATAACTTCTTTCTGGTCAACCCCCCTCTATTTCTTGATGCTATAGCACAAGCTTAGCTCTGTTCCTTAACTCCATCGTAGCGGCATATGGCCTTACATTATATCACAACATCCACTCCTTTATCCTGTATTGTGCAACTGTTCAATCACAAATATTATTTGGCTATATTACTTAGTTTTATGCTACACTACCCCAGTAGTCCCACTCCTGGTATTTCATCAGGTCCTATAAGCAAGATTTAAACAGTTGTTTACAGATTCTCTTTCATACTCACTAGAGCTTCTGATTTGGAATCTTTGTAGGTTCATGATAGTCTTAACTTACTTTCTTGGTGAGATGGTAGCAAAAAAATTATAAGCTGCTAACAATTGACTATGTTATCTTTGTGAACCTCAGCCATGACTATTTTTTGGTAAGTTTGTGAGAAGCACATAGATTGAGAAAATAACAGTAACTCTATTTACTGAAAAAGAAAGAAAGAAAATGTACCTGAGTTATTATTTCTTTCAAAAGCATCCACCGAGGTTCATTATTAAAATTTGAAGAGAAGGTTAAAATTGGCCGTGATCCTTTAAGGTGATTTCCAGTAAGTTTCAATTCTTCCATTGTGTGCACTGAGAATGAACAAAAAAGTTATAAACATTATCAAAGCATGAAATATCCAAAAACATAGTTCATTGTTTCAAATATTAACCAGACTATTGTATTAATTCCATCTTTCAGGATAAAGAAACCAAAATACACTAAAACCGGAACTTACCAGCATGAACCAGAAACTTCACGGACGACCCACCAGGTGACTTGGCCATCCAAAGATAAAGATCTTTCCCCTTTCTACACTCATATAAATGTTAAAAGTAGAACTAAATTAGCAAAAAAATAACAAATAGTGGCTAACAAAATTATGAAAGATCTAACTACCCTCAACAAAGAGACACAATCAAATATATGTGAAATAGAACCAGCTTCCCATGATATGAGCATAAAATCCACTCTATGCCCATAACAGCATTATTACCCAAAAGTGAGCAACTATGAAATTGCATACAAACTATAATAAATACTAGTCTTAACCGTACCACTTCCATGATTTTCACACCGACAAATTATCAAAAGCATTTGAATTAGTTAAAAACTCAAATTAAACCCACAAAATACCTTATTTACCTAATATCATTAATTTCTCATGAGAAAAACCAACAATCCATATAAAGATTGAGTTTTTACCTCGAAAAACATACAATATGAACAATTCCTTAGCTCAACAAGTTCATTAAGAGTAGCCCCTTTGCTCTCCTTTGACTCCACTTTGCTATCTTTCTTACAATGCGGCAACAGAGACACAACATTAAACATCAAATGCTGATACCTTCCAAATTTAAACAAAACCCAGATAAATACAAACAAATCCACATCAAAACAAATTTCTAAAAAAAATAAAAAAAAATTACTTACCTATTAGATGATTCTTCTCGAGCACGTGACCAGGACCTTGTCCTTGTTCCTGAACACTGGATGATCGCTATTCTTCTCGACAATGGCTCCATCCTTAAACCCTAAAAGAGTCCTTCTGGGCATCTCTGGTTCCAATTCTTCTTCTTTCTTCGGATCTTCTGAGGTCGCCACTTGCTTTCTCTTCTTCCCCATGCAGAAAAATTAGGGTTAGGGTTTCTCCGGCAGAGGAATGAAAGAGTTGCCGAAGAAAAGGGGTGGTTGAATTCTATTGGATGAGGGGTTTAGGGGTCTGCTCGTTTGGGGAAAGGGAAGGGGAGAGATGTCGGATTCGGGTTAGAAGTTAAGTGGGTAAGATAACCTGGGCCAGGTGAGTTACTTTGATGGGTTTAGGTCTACGGCTGCGTTTCACCACGATGGGATGCGCTCGTGCCTCATTATTATCTAAAAGAAGTGAATTCGAATAAAGTTAAATGGCTCCATTTTTACTTATTTTTCTTGTTTGGCCCTTTGAAAGCGAATGAAAATTGAGTGAAAAATAAAGGATGTATCATGTAAATATTTTAACTCTTTCACTTTGTCAAAAAAAACTTGAGATGGTGAATAAAAAGTGTAGAGAAAGTTGAGAAAATTGCTTTTTATTTTTTTTCTGTTATAACTTTAATAGTAATTGTCTGCTTTAAAAAAAAGAAAAGAAAGAGAGTGTCAAGTCCTACACAAACCTCAATTTTCCGTTTTTTTACTTCTCTAGAAAGTTTTTTTTTCACTTTTAAAATTTACTAGTATGCAACTTCACTTCATGAGCCAATGGTCTAGTTAAAGAAGAAAGGACCGTTAGGCACTTAAGTAATCAATGCTAGTCTAGGAGAGAACTAACAAGAGGGAATGGTGATGAATTTTGGGAAAATTTGATGCCAGAAGGAAAAAATATCAAGTTGAAATCTATAAAAAAAATCTTTGGACATAAACCACTAAATTTTCCTCGAAGAAATAATATCAAGTACTAGATACCGAACATGTGCATGTAGAAATGATGAAAATATTCGTAAAGTTCAGGAAATTTGAAGCAGACAGGCATTTGGGTGCTTGTTGGTCGACCGCGAGCTTTGGAGCGGTCGACCGCAAACGTGTACGAGTATATGGTAGTTTCTGGAGTTCTGGTTTTCATTCCAATGATAGAACCCCTTGCTATGATGGCCCTAGGTCGAGCTTCGACCTCCATTCCTCTAATTACAGGGGCAGCACAAGAGAAATCCGCCCCTGGATCTACTCAAGTAAGATCGCCATGCCCTATGACTCCTAGTGCATTCGTGCCCTCTTCAGCTGCTTCTCTAAGCTCGATGGATGTTTAGAATTTGTTAAAGGGATTTATTGAACAGCTGGAAGGTGTGATGAAGCAGACCGTCAGCCTCGTTAGCGTAGGGTGAGGTACTTTCGAGACTTTCAGGCCTTTCTTAATGAACTACCTGAACAACATCATGTGTTTGGGCGACACCCAATGCATCGAGCGTTGTACAGAGGGTATCTCTCGCTTGGAGGCGGATCTAAAAGCTTTGAAGGACCTTGAGCATGCTGACTTGGAGGTAGAGACGGAACATGCTTTCGCTAGCATTCAAGCCGCAATGGCACATCAACAAGAAGCTGTTCATAAGAGCTTGTCTGAGAGAGAGGCACATGTTACAGCTTTGCAGGAGCAGCGTGATCAAGTACAAGTCAAGTTGATCGATTTTGCTATTGCTGTGCGCACCACTCGAGAAGCAATCACTCAATTACAAGTGGAATTGGTTCTAAAAGAACCGCAGCTTGCTCAGGAGGAAGCCAATGTGAAAGGACTTCACCTCAAGAGTGTAGCAATTTTTACAGATTATTGCAAAGAGATACAAGTTCTTGAGGAGATCAAGAAGGAGGTTGTTGCTGCAATGCCTGATGAAGCGGATTTCAGAAGGGAAGCTGCAACGACGGTGCGAGCCACTCATGAAAAGAGGCTCGCAGACGTTAAGTCTTGACTCACATCTATTAAGCTGATGGGCCCTGAAACTTAACAATGTATCGTTCTTTTAATAAGAACAAAGCAATGATTTTGTATCACTTCTTAGTATTTTGAATAAAATGTGATATCATTTTGATTTTCCATTGTTTCTTTTCTGTGTTATGTTTTAACGTGAAACAATGAAAATGATTAAAGATGCCAGAGGTGTGGTGTTAACTTAGCATAAATTGGTGGATCTATCATCCTATTGGAGAGGATTGATAAGCTGATTTTGTAATCAGAGATGTGATATTAACTTGATGAGATTGTGTACTTGTGATTTGAGAAACATTTGAGGACTTATTACTCTATTGAAGAGAGATGATAAGTTAAATTTATCAGAGGTATGGTGTTAACTTGACAAAATTGTGTATTTATAATTTGAACAAGATTTTGAGGACTTATTACTCTATTGAAGATAGTTGATAAGTTAATTTTATCGTTAGAGGTATGGTGTTAACTTGACGAAATTGTGTACTTGTGATTGGAACAAGATTTTGAGGACTTATCACTCTATTGAAGAGAGTTGATAAGCTAATTTTATCGTCAGAGGTAGGTGTTAACTTGACAAACTTGTGTACTTGTGATTGGAACAAGATTATGAGGACTTATCACTCTATTAAAGAGTGTTGATAAGTTAATTTGGTTTGGAAAAGCTTACTATATTAAGAACGCGACAATGCTGAATTCAAAGCCCATAGGGATATTAATCATCAGAAGTGTAATGTTAACTCGACGATATACTAGCTGGGGATGGTTTAGAAGATTGGTTACTCTTAATTCAATGAATTTTAAATAACCAACCCCCAGTCTAAGTGAGTTCAATTCCTCTTGTTAGACTTTGCAGGGGAGGAGAAAGGGGGTATCATGATTACGGGTGATATTTCTTAAGAAATTTCTTATTAATCAGTATCATGAAGCTATCACCTTTCTGATTGATGAGATGGTAATCTCCATTCGAGTAGACTGACTCCACTATGAAGGGTCCTTACCATTTGAGATTGAATTTCTCTTTGGTCTTATGTGTCATAACCATGGGTCGTCTGACTGTTAAGACTAGGTCTCCTTTCTTGAAGATTCTTTCCTTGACCTCTTTGTTGTAGGCTTTTAAGATTCAAGCTTGATACAACTCGATCTGTTGTTAGGCTTGATAGTTTATCGTCCAACACTTCTAGTTCTTGGAGGCGTAGTTGATGTTGTTCTTCATCTGTCATTCCGGTCGCAAGGGCAACTCTTAGGGATGGGATCTGAATTTTCAATGGTAATATGGTTTTACATCCGTAAACCAAAGAAAAGGGGGTGGCTTTTGTTGGGGTTCTCACCGTTGTGAGGTAAGCCCATAAACATTCACCAAGCTTTTCATCCCAGTCATGTCGACTTTTGGAGACAAACTTTTTTGAGAAGCTTCACAATGGTTTTGTTGAAAGTTTCTACAAGGTCATTAGCTGGCGGTTAATATGTCGTTGATGTGACACTTTGAATTTTAAACTTATCGCAGAATCTGTGAAATTTGTGCCTGACGAATTGTGTTCTATTATCATGGACTATTCGTCTCGATACCCCAAAATATAGATAACGTAATGTTTGATAAATTTGATCACGTTTGAAGTCTTGACTTCTTTCAAAGGAATAGCTTCTACCCATTTGGAGAAGTAATCAGATTACTACCAATATGAACCAATGTCCTATGGATGTTGGTGGGGAGATGCGTCCGACGATGTCCATTCCCCACATCTTGAATGGCCAAGATGGAGATGTTATATGTAGAATTTTTAGTGATTGATGAATGAAGTTACTATGGATCTGACATGCATGACATCGTTTAGCATAATCGACGACGTCTGCAAACATTTTTGGCCAATAATAGCCAAGTCTTTGGAGTCGATCCCCTAATTGAGCTCCGATCTGGTGAGCTCCACACATTCCATCATGGGCTTCTTTGAGAGCTTCTTGTGCCTCTTTTCTGAAAAGGCAATGAAGCAAAACTCTATCATGTGATTTTCGATACAAAGTTCGAGAAATCGCATTGTAATAGAATCAAATGGCCTTCCATTTGATGACGGTCGCTTCTTTGGGATTAATTGGCAATATGCCATACAAGACATAGTCGATGAATGGGAATCTCTAGTCCCTTGGTTCGAGAACGATAGAAGTTTCACAGACAATCTCTACAATTTCCTCTTCTGTGAAATCTTCCAGAGGGAATTTAGGGTGATATAAGTCACGACCTGCAATGAATATCATTGTTTCTATCTTTGGTGGCAATACTAATGAAGTTTCCAGTGAGGCTAAAGCATCTGCATAGGCATTTTGGACTCGCAGAATGTATCTGATAAGGAAGACCTTAAATTTCTGGGCTAACTTTAGAGCTGCGAAATGGTATGGGAACAAATCCTCATTATGCACTTCATATTCTCCTCGGAATTGATTTATGATCAGCTGAGAATCATCGTGAGCCTCAAGATATCGGATGTTGAGTTCCTCAGCTAACTGCATCCCTAGTAGCAAAGTGTTGTATTCTGCTATATTATTGGTGCATGGCTCAGCTAAGGAAAATCCTCTTGGGATCACATAACCGGTTAGGGATACAAGTACTACCCCCCACACCAGCTGTGATTCCTCCATCGGGTTTTGCTCTAAACACACTATCAAAGAACAACTTCCATACTTACATTCTTGAGTTATACAAACTTCTGCAACTTCATCTGGCAAATCTTCATATAATTTGGAAGAATCAGACACTGGATGGTCGGCTAAGAAATCTGACAGAGCTTAGCCTTTAATAGCGTTCTGAGGTATGAATTGCATGGTATACTGCGATAGAAGTATCGCGCATTTTGCGAGACGACAATTCAATAAAGAAGGTCTTGACATAGGTACTCTCAAAGGATTTACTTTGGAAATGACATGGATCGATTGTGTAACCAAGTAGTGTCACATTCACTAAGGCAAGACACTCTTTTTCCACCAGATTGTATCGATGTTCAGCTCCAATCATGGTCCTACTGGGATAGTAGATTGCCTATTCATGCCCTTGATCATTGTTCTGGTCTAGCAAAGCTCCAAGAGAATGGTCCATGGCTCTTACATATAACAGGAATGGCTTTCCTGATACTGGGGCTACTAGGATGGGCGGTTGAGTGAGGTATCGCTTGATTTCCTCAAACACCTTTTGACAGTCTTCGTCCCAAACGAATGAGACTCCTTTCTTCATTAATTTGGTGAAGGGCTGACAGCGTCCCGGGAGATTTGATATGAATCTTTGGATATAAGCTAATCTACCTTTCAAACCTCTGAGTTCTTTGATGTTTTCCGGAGGTGCCATTTTTTGAATAGCACAAACCTTTTCTAGGTCAAGAGAAATTCCCTTAGACGTAACTATAAGTCTAAGGAATTTACCGCTTGCTACCCCTAGGAAAGATTTGGTTGGATTCATCTTTAGTTGATGTGCTCGCATGATGTCGAATATCATATTCAGATCTGAAAGATGCTCGCCTTTCTTTTGGATTTTCACTGTAATATTATCCATGTAACACTCAATCTTCTTACATAGATGCTCATAGAAGATTGTATTCATGGCACGCTGATAGGTTTCACCAGCGTTCTTCAGTCTGAAGGGCATCACTGTATAACAGTATACTCCTAGTGGTGTTCTGAAGGTAGTATGCTTTTCATCTTAAGGATACATTTTGATTTGGTTGTATCCTGAGAATCCATCCATAAAAGATATCCTCTCATACCCACAAGTATTGTCAATCATGACATCTATAATTGGGAGGGAAAACTCATCCTTTGGACATGCATCATTCAGGTCACAAAAATCAATGCAGATCCGACCTTCCCATTTTTTCTTGGGCATAGAGACAATGTTAGTCACCCAATCAGGGTGTTGTTCCTCCCTGATGAAGCCTAAATCAATAAGCTTTTTACTTCTAACTCAATTGCTTCCATGATTTCTGGATGAAACCGACGTTGTTGTTGCTTAACGGGTTTCACATTTGGATCAATGTTGAGATGATGCATGGCTATCTTTAGGTCAAGGCAAAGCATATCCTCATAATTCCAAGCGAAGACATCTAAATATTCTCTGATGAGAGATATAAGGTCTTCTTTCTCGGATGGTGACAAGCTCTCGCTTATAAAAATTGGTTTAGGATTGGTTTCATCTCCTATATTTATCTGGATCACCTTATCTTCTGTGGGTGGCTCACGTTGTTCGAAGGGCATGTCCCATAAGATGTTAATGTGTTTGATCCAAGGATTGTCAGTTGATTCAATAAACTCTTCATCATCCTCTTCGTCCTCATCTGGATGGCTAGTTGAAGTCATGTTTACAGACATGCTTTTAAAGACTACACCAATGCTAACATCGGAGTCCCATGATGATATTCCGGATGAATGGTCTTGATGTATATATTCATCAGATTCATTTTCTGAAGGGGGAGGTGTTGAGACATAGCCTAATCCTCTCCTAGTTTTATGGTAATAATCAGGAGGTTTTCCTTCCGGAGTGTAAGATCGAATTGGTGCTCGTCTTCCTTTCTCGAAGTTTAAGCCTTCCCGACTGTTAAAATCATAACCCATATATTTCATCATATGGTGAGATTTTGACCCATAATAATGGAATTGCGGGAATTCAAGGTCATCCTCTGAACTTTTCTGATTCGCTAACTCGGAGTTGACTTTTCCAAAGTAGATCAGTTTTTGGCCTTTTCTCTTAGCCGGGACCATGAAGAAGGCTTTCTGTGCATCTTCCATCTCTTTGGATGTGACGAAGGATGATTTGATTAGCATATTAAGTGATGACTCAGCATACAACATGTGCCATGGATCCGTACTAGTCCCTGTTTTCTCATATTCGGAGGATACATCAGACAAGTAAGCCAAATTAAAATTTTTATTAATGTACCACTCGCCCTCACTTGGTATATTATTATTATCAAGATCATTTTGGATCATCACATTCAGATCTAACTCCCAAAGAAACTCTTCCTCAGACTTGGATTCGGTGTCCGCTTCGTTGCCACTGTCAGGATTATCTTTCGGCTGTTCTGGCTCTTGGGAGTCTAAATAGAATACCGAGTCAGTGTGATAGTTCTCCACTCCCTTGAACGGTTGTCTCTCGGCTATTAGGGTTCTGACCTCTCCCTCATCATTGACATATTTCATCACTTGATGAAGGGTAGATGGGACAATGTAATTCACATGAATCCAAGGCCGTCCCATCAACAGATTGTAGGACGTGTCCGCATCTATGATATAGCAGGTCACCTCCGACTTGAGATCTCCAATCTAACACTTGAGTTTGATTTTTCCCAAGGGTCTCTTATTGTTAGCATTAAAGAAAAAATGCTAGTGTGAGTGGAGCTCAATCGATGTAGGGGAATTCCTAAGAATTGCATGACCCTGTATGGCATGATACTAAGCGCAGAGCCTGTGTCAACATGGACACGGCTGATCTCTGAAGACCCAATGTACCCTATATAGTATAAAGGTCTATCATGCTTGTGCTTAATTTACATATCTTCTTATATGAATGAGATACATGGCAGACTCTGTGCAGCTTGCAAACATTGTACACAAGAAGATCCTTCTGTAGCTTCTGGGACTACAGGAACTTGTGTGATAAAGCTCTTTGTATCCGTTAAAGCTTCAATCAGAGCTCTTCTTGTGGACTTGGACAGCCTCAGGAGCTCATAAAGTGTAATTCGGGTAGGATGTTGGCCATTTGTGCCATGACATTAAAACGAAAGGGAGTGTTTGATCCCCTGGCTTCTTGTTGGAGAAGGTTCTTGTTATAGTGCACCTCCTTCTACTTCGCCTTGTCAACTGAATTCTTGGGGATGGAAGCCACAGTCTCTTTAGCCTGCTCTCCTGCTTCTGGAGCATCTTGGTCATACCTCTTCAGGTATGTCTTTCCTGATCTGGTGCCAGATCCAGGGTTTGCCTCTTACTCGGCCGCAAGAGCCATATTCTCCTCTTCCAAATCAGTGAGAGGAACCAAGTCGGCGTCATCTTCATTTAGAGAAGGGCTGATCATACTACAAGATTTAGCCTTGTTTCCCTTCTTCTTCTCTGACACACTTGACCACTGCTGGTCATCAAGCAAATCAGGATGGACTCATATTATCTCTCCTTTCAGAGTAGTAAGGGGTACCAACCATTTATCTTTCTAACCCTGTGAGTCAGTCTTTTTTAGTTGTAGTTCTCCCTTAGGAATATGAACGACACCATTGGGAGCCGTAACAGGTGGGAGATCCCCGGACTGAACCGATATCATGTTGGTGGATACGGTCTTCTGTTCCAGCTTCAACTTGAGTACCTCGGCATCAATCAAAGCCTGTAGGATATCCTTAAAGATGTAGCATCATTTTGTTGGATGTCCTAGCATTCTGTGGTTGAGGCAGTAGTTAGGATCATCCACCTTCCCCACCTCTTCAGGTTTCTTGACTTCAGGAAGTTTCAATTTGTTGTTCTTATGAAGTAACTTGAACAGAGTCACCACATGATCCTCTTCGAAGGAGTACTGCTTGGGCACTCTTAATTATTTTGATGTCTTGCCCTGCTTAACAGGTGGTGATCGAGTACTAGCTTCAGTGGCTATAGTATCTTTCCCCTTTGATCAGGAAGTATTGCCCTGACCACGTTGCACTGGCTGCTTTTACTTGCCTTCTTCCTCAGCTTTGATCCTGGTGATGATTTCTTTGGCCTGTTCACCTTGAGAGACTAGTTGTTTCTAAGAACGACACTTTGCCACCCCAATTTGGGCTAGAAGATTTATTTGCAAGTCGTGTCGCCAAGTTTCCACCAGGGTAGACTGTGTCATCCCTGTCGAATATCGAAGAGCCATGCTTCGGAACCTTTTAACAAAAGCTTTGATGGTCTCTCCCTTCTTCTACTTAGTGGCAAGAAGGGAAGGAACAGAGACTTCCGTATCATCTTCAAAGAATCTAACTAAGCATAGTCTCTCTAGATCCGCCCACTTTTGGATAGATCCTGCAGGTAGCTTCATGAACTATTCAAAGGCGATACCCTTGAGGGTGCCGATGAATAGATGAGTCAGCACAGCATCATTTGCTATCACATTTCTTGTCTGCGACTTGAAATAATAGATGTGTCGATTCGGTGATCCCGTGATGTCAAAAGCTTGCTGAGTCGGGACTTTAAATTTTAGAGGGTAAGGGGCCGCATCCCACTCAGCAAGATAAGACCTCACTACTCCTTCCTCTTGGAGCTTGCTTTTATTAGCAACGGCATTAAGGCGGGCTTCCAATTCTTCTATTTTGACCGATTGAGGATTCTGCTCATTATAGGTCTCTTTTCCATCTTCGGAGGAAGATGCTATGTAGTGAGCTTCTTGCTCATAAGTCTTGATCACTTTTTCCTTCCTCTTTGATGAAGATGACCCTGCTCTTCAGGAGGATTCCTTCTGATGTGTCGAATCTGCTTTTTGAGATTTGGTCCTGTCTGCAATAATTAGGGCCGTCATGTTCCGAAGTTCATTGATGGTTTCCTATTGTGCTTGGAGCATGGCCTGCTGATAAACATGAATATTATCTATATTTTGACTATGTTTCACCTATGG
>BQKN01014519.1:0-34714 GCA_022839385.1 Asparagus kiusianus | reverse complement strand
TAAAACTTGTAAAAGGAATAGGGATGAGACATCTGAAAGACCTACAAGCCTGAAGCTTGTATGGTTCAGGGGGAGTAACCTATGGGTTGTACTCTTTTTCCTTAGGCTGATGGTTTTTTCCCACTGGGTTTTCCACAGCTAAGGTTTTAACAAGGCAAACAAGTTTACTCTGGATCCAGAAGTATCCACCCCATTAGCTTTATGAACCCTGAAGTGTTCATAAGCTAAATCCAAGGTAATGGATGGATAAGGGGGAGTATTATGAGATGAGGGAGGCCTTTGGCCTCCCCCTCATTATCCCTCCATTCACACCCCATTATGGTGGTGTAACACCCCACTAAGTGGGGATGACTCTTGGGTACTCAACCTATTCACATTGACTACTATAAATATATATCATAGGCCTTTGGCCTATGTATGGGTTTCCAAACAAAATAAATATTATTAAATATAAAAACTCTCAAATTCTCTCTTCTTTATTTTATTTGAGAATTGTGAGAAGCCCATGAAGCTATGAAGCCCATGAAGCTATAAAGCCCATGAAACCAAAGAGAAAAATAAACTCTTTAAATATTTCATGAATTAATGAAGCCCAAAACGCCAAAGCCCATGAAGCAAAGCCTTACCTCTTGTACGTATTGTGAACAATCCAAAAATCAAGCCAAAAGCCCATGAAGCAAAAGCCTAGAACCAAAACAATGAAGCATGAATCATGAAGAAATGAAGCAAAGCTCAAAGAAAAATCAAGAAGCCCAATGGAAAATCAACAAGCAAAAAGCCCAAGAAACCAAGCCCAAAAGCTCAAAGGCTAAAAATAATTCATTAGGTCTTAAGTCTTCATCCAAGGGCTCTCATTCATTGTTGTTTACTATAAATAGGGATAGAGAGTAAGGGATTAAAAGTGTGAAAATTTTTGTATCTCCATTTGGAGAGGAGAGTTACTCTTAATTGAGAAGTCCTTTTAAATTTGTAACTTTTTGTTACAATTAATAAAAGAAATTTTTCACCACTTTAAATTTTTCCTTTTTTCTCTTTGTTGGATGATGAAGATGGAGATGAAGATCAATTTGAAGGTTTGTTTTTTTTTTCTCTTTTATTTCTTTTTATTGCTTATTAGCTTAGATTTATTTTCATGCTTGTAGTTAGATTTTATTTTCTTGCTTAAATAGCCAAGAGGCTAGAACCCTCTTGCCTTAGATTTATTTCATGCTTATAGAGTAGATTTATTTTTATGCTTATAGAGTAGATTTATTTTTTCGTATTTAATTCTTGTAATTTATTTTGTAGTCTAGTTTTTATAATTTATTTTATAGTTAGATTTTATTTTCTTGCACTATTCACCTTGAGACTAGAACCCTCTTGGGATTAGTTTTTTTCTTCTTTTGTTTATTTTTATTTTCTTTAATTCGTCTTGAGGCTACAACCCTCTAAGGAATCACCCTTTTCTAAGAAGTGAGTTCAATTTTAGATTACTCATATCTTTAATTGAATCCACCATCTTTACTTTCTTGAATTTTATTTTTCATTCTTGATTTTTATTTGTTTCTTGATTTTTCCTTCTTGCCTTGTTGATCACATTTATTTTTTTATCACTTCCACTCTCAATTATATTCATTTACACAATTACTTTCATTCTTTCCATCTCTCCACAATCACATCACTCATCACTCCTAATTGTCACGCACAAAACATACGAACCGATTCTAGTAATTTCCTATAAACACCTTCCTCATGGAATCAATACCTTTTTATACTATAACTTGATCGATCGTGCACTTACAATTTTCGGTATATGTTTATGCCGCATCAAGTTTTTGACGGCGTTACCGGGGACGGTGCTTAAGTAGGATTTTTTATTATTTTGGTTCTTTAACTTATGTGTTTCTTGTGAAAGAACTACTTGGAGATTAAAGATCAAGAATTGGAGATTGAGGAATTGGAGATTCGCTTGTGGTAAGTCTTCTTCCTAATATTTTTAATTCCACACCTTTAGTTAGTTTCTTACAATTAGTGATAAGTAGGATCTTAGAAAAAAAGATTTTATTTTCGTGACCATAATAAAATTCACCCTCCACTTTGACATTTACTAACAAGATAATAAATTCTAACAAATTCCCCCCTTCTCATTTGTTTGATTGTTAACCCTAATTAAAAAAAGATTTTATTTTTACCATCCTTTTAAGATGCTTTTAATTCCTAGGGTTGCATTTCATATAGTTAGTAGGAATTCACCAAAGTGATTTGAACATCTTGATTTGGCACACACTTGAAAATATTTCTAAGGGTAAAACCCCCTAATCAAGATAAGGTGAGGGATTTTATCACCATTTCCTTAGCCCAAAAATCACTAATTCCTCACTACACAACCCAAGCCTAATAAAACTCATTAGACGTTAGCCCTAAGGAATCGAGCTCAATAAAGAATAAAGAATCTTTAGGTGAACCGGTTTATATTTTATTGGACTAGTTGGTGTCTAAGGCAAGATTTAAGGTTGCGTAAAGCACTCTGTAAGGAACGAGGTATTTAATCGATCTCTGATCAACCTCTGTTCCTATCCTTACCTGCCTAACTAACCGAGTAAAACTTTTATCTTTTCACTTGAGGAATTTTTGAATAGGAGTTAGTCTAGCTGAGTTAGGCTTAACCCTAGAGTTAAAGTGATTGTAAAGTGATTGTTTTGATTTGTTTTAGTTAGGTTTTTCCTTTTTCTTCTCATAAAAAAACTATATTGTTTTGATTTGTTTTAGTTAGGTTTTTCCTTTTTCTTCTCATAAAAAAACTAACTTTGGTTTTATCTTAAAAAAAGGTATAAAAAGAAATTGTGTTAGGTGCATGCAAACGTGGATTAAGGATTATACACATCGACAAATTCGTTTTGAACAAATGGCTAATCCACATATTTTTCAAAATTTATGTTTTCCCAATAGGAATGAAATCCCCAATGAAGCTTAGGAGTTTTTAGAGAGCCTATCTGAAAGAACCATGCACTGTAATGATAAGGTTAATGCTGTATTTTTGTACTCTGTGAATGATCCATTTTTTTTAACCTACAACCCAGGTTGGAAAAATTACCCAACATTTGCATGGAATCAAAACTACACTCCCTCTTCAACCCAATATTTTTCTAGGGGAAGCACAGTTCCTTTCAGTTCTCAACCTAATTTTCAACAACCAAATCTGTCATATCAATCTCTTCATCATCAAGCTAGAAATCACACTCCTCTTGATACAGATCATGACGAACGTCTCAATATTTTAGAAAAAGGTTTTGAAATCATAATTAAGGCCTCCACACTAGCCATGGATATGTTAACTCAACCATCCTACACGATGAACTCCTTTATGCAATCATTTGAACTCATACTTAACTCTAACACTCAAGCCATAGCTAGATTAGAAACCCATATTAATCAACTAGCTAGTGCCATAAGTGAAGGAGAGGAAGGAGAAATTCTGAGTCAACTTGTGATCAATCCTACGGACACTCAAATGAATGCACTACAGTCAGGAAAGCAGGTCGATAATCAGGAAAGAACACATTTAAGCCAAATTCTTGTTCCAATTCATTCTCCTTTTGATAACTTAATTCAGGAAAGACTAGAGGAAGAAGAAGAGTCAGATCTAAGTTTTGAGGAAATTTTCGGTGAGGAGCTAAAAATATTAGGAGAAGTAGATTAGGTTTGTCAAAATAAAGAAACTGTGTTAAACAATTGCTGCTTTGAACTGAATTTTGAAAAACTCTTTCTTGATGAACTGAGATTTTTGGAAAATAAACAACAATAAAATTTTTACACCTCAACCCTGAATCTTGGGGTTGAGGAAAGTGTTAAAGAAAAATTGGTTGTTAGAAAACAATCATTCATAAATCAAGAATCTAAGTTCAAAACACATGACATCAATAATACCTACCTTCCACTACCACAAGAATTATTGAACACCCCGATATGCTTAGAATTTCAGCACAGTATTGATTATATCATTTTGAATTTGTTTAAAATCCAAGGAAGAATTTTTAGCAATAAGGTAGGATTCAATGTAGAACACGAGCACTTCATGTTGAATATTTCATTCTACATTGTTTATTTTGTTTATTTCAGCATAATAAAATCTTCTCTCATTTTAGAGTTTCTTGTTCAGTTTTGAAAAAAAAGAAAAAAAATCAAAAAAAAAGAAATAAAAAAATTGAAAAAAAGAAAAAATAAAAAAATAAATAAATAAATTGATGATTTCATCATCCACAAGACCAAAGGTAATTACAGATTTTCATCAGCCGACCAATTGTAAGTACTTTACTTCTTATCTGCTTTAATTTGTGCATCATAGAGTTGCATTGAGGACAATGTAAAATTTAGGTGTGGGGGTGAGAATTAGTTATTTTTTCTCTTTATTTTACCTTTTTAGTTGCATTTTGACTTCTTTTTCTTTCTCAAAAAAATTATAAAAATATTATCACTTGACAAATTGATAGAGTTAAGTAATAATTGATTTATTTGATAAATTTAAAATTTTCTAATCCGTAGTTGGTTATTTACTTAAGTTCACCTTTTATGATAATTCTAAATAAATTTCTTAAGAAATGATTTTCAAAGTAGTATAGTTTACTTAGGCCTTAACTTGGAATTTTATTTAAAATAATAAAAAGTTTGCATGCTTAGCTTAGAGTTGAAAATAATTTTTTAAAGTGTCTTGATTTACATATTTTTTAGAATATAATAATAATAATAATAATAATAACAGTACAAAAGAAGAGTGCGGAAAATTGGCACAAAAAAAACTCTTGAATTTAAAGTGATTCTATCTTATAAAGCCTAAGCTGACCGAGTAATCAAGCCCAAGGAGTATTTTCATACTTAATGACCTAAGCCCAATTGGGTTGGGATCCATTGGCCCAAAACTCATTAAATGGTCACTTAGAAAGTCCGTTAAAGTAGAAAAAAATCACCAAGTAAGAAACAGTTAAAAAAATTAATAATAATAAAATGCTAACAAATGTTATATATATGTAGTATATATGGCCTTGAAAAATATTTCTGATCAAGCAACTTGAATATTATTTTAAACAAAGAGTTAGCATGTTCTTTTCAAAACTTTTAAATTAAATTTTTAAGTTTGGCTTGGTTTTGTATCGCAATAATGAGAATATTTTCTAGGAAATTCACTTTGAAGTTATATATAAAAACATTTTCTTGAGTAATAACTAGCTTCAATTAGATTGTCTAATTTTATCAAGTAATTTTAGTTATTTACTGACCTCTTTAAATTAGCAAGTTGACTGAATTTTGTAGGTATATTCACTGCAAACCCTCACGAGACTACAACTCGTCCACTAGGGTAACCTAGGGGTTTAAAGGCCTTTTGTATGTGCTAAATACAAATGTGATTCCTACGAAAGTGAGTTAAGTTTCTTTTCTTTTTCTTTCTTTGCTAGAGGACTAGTAAGAGTTTAGGTATGGGGGTATTTGATAATCATATTTTTATGTGACGCCCCTGGGTTCACACAAGGCTGCAGTCCAAGGTGAAACCAAGAATGTCAAACCTGCCATGCACCACACCGTGCAATAACATGTTTCACCATCACAATCAACATCTTTCTAGTAGAATCAATAACAGGTGTAGGTACAAGAACAGGTAAAAGATAATACTCGAATGACTGATGAAATCTAAATGATCAAATAGCTATCTCATCATCCAACCAATGGGAATACATAAACAATGTCAGAATAGATAAGCAGGGGTACTGAACAAGTCTCAAGTACAAACATCTGACCAAAAATGAAATAAGGCACACAGCCTTTACAACTTCTATGAAATAGTCCTCAATGTCTAATCACCTACTACAGTGGAGCTCAAGATACAAAATACATAACAAAAATGTGACAGCTGAGCACTAAAGTGATCCGCTATCAACCTGCGACACTCCGTGCTCCTGGCTCGTGACCTGAAAGGGGGAGGGACAACGAGCGTCAAAGCGCTAGCGAGTAACATCACAACCAACCCCAAGGGGAAAGGGCTCGTTGTTTAAGAAAAATACAGATAATATATATAGATCTAAAATTTATTAATCTCACTAAGGAGGGTTTTAGTATTTAGAGGTTTATAACACGAGAATAGGTACGTCGAGCGAAATAATCCAAACAAGGAAACCCTCATGTATATACCTTATATCTCAAATATATAAACCCCTATATACTAAACCCGAGGTTCAAATACTGTAGCAAAAAGAGGGAAAAACAACAAACACCAGAGTATGATAACTTTGCTATGACAGAACCAACATGAATATCATGTTACTACTTACATGTATATCATGTCAAAATCTACATAAGTGTTATACCAAAATCTACGTATTCATCATGTTGTGAAATGCAGTATAATAATCGTACACAGGGTTATGAATCATGTCCGAAACAAGAACTAACTATCGTAGTTATCCAAACTCATGGATTAAGTGTCAAATTGCCCAACACGAGGACTGAAAGGGATTATAGTCCAACACGAGGACTTCTATGGATTATAGTCCAACACGAGGACTTCTATGTATTATAGTCCAACACGAGGACTGTGGAAATGATAAGAGAGCGCTATATCTCATATAGTGAAACCGGCTCATAAATCTCACAACCAAAATAGTATATAAGTCCCAAATCTACACCCCGGGTCATCTATTATGCATGAACATGTAATGGGGGTAATTATCATAGTCAGATAAACCAAACAAACCCCCAAATACGAGTAAAAACACTCAAATACACCAAATCTGGAAATCTGGAACAGGGAGTCGTCGGTCGACCGATCCGGTCGACCGAACTCTGATACAAAATCAGAACGGTCGCCCGCCAGAACCGTCGGTCGACCGAATATCTTATTCGGTCGACCGATTTTGAATCGCGGTCGACCGATAATCTATCGCGGTCGACCGAAATCCAGCCGCGGTCGACCGGAGCCCTGACTCGAGCTCAGCGGTCGACCGCGTCGGTCGACCGCCGAGCGGACAGAACCCTGCCTGGGTTCTGTCAGCTGCTGAAACCTGAAACTAAAACTTTTGATTTCTTTGCGATAACATTTGCTGAAGCAAACCCAACATCAAACAACCAAAATCAGGTTTCGAAACTACTCTTTCAATAATCGAATCATTAAGGAATAAACCAAACGTTTAGATGGGTTGTAAAAAAAAGAAACGTTTTAAACTCCTGTTAGATAAACTTTCAGATCCAGATCTCAGAAACTAACATGGGAGATTGATTCTTAAGGTTCCTATTACTGAGAACTCGTTTTTGTACGAAATTACTGCTTGGGCTCATCAGAAATCTCATGAAAATCACAATGAAACAGTAAAAATAAGGGGGTGAGGGATTGGGCGAGATGATACTCGCCTTAGGTGCTGATGAACGCTGTGGGGATGATCCTCCTTGCTCAAATCTGCAGAAATCTCCTGGAGCTCCTCCAACTCCTCCAATCTCCAGCTCCAGATAGGGTTACGTTTGGGGAAGAAGAAGAAAGAAAGAAGGAAAGAGGCTAGGGTTACGATTTGGGGGGTTCAGCCCTTGCCTCCTGGGTTGAGTTGGTTTAAATACCAACTCCCCAACCCGACCCGAAACCCAAAAGCCCAAATACCAAAACCCGAAACCAAAACTGAAATACACTCTCTGACCGCTGATCGGTCGACCGCGCCGGTCGACCGCGTCGGTCGACCGATCAGCACTAAAATGCCTACTGATGGCATTTTTTCCTGCTGATCGCCAACTCACTCGATTTCTCTCACTTAAAAATACCTGCTGGGTTCCCAAACACTGATAAAATCATTTATCTGATATACCTATGCATATATTTGATTACTCATCATACGGGAATTATTTACTATCATTAATTCACATATATATTATAGAAAAATATTCGGGGTTTTACATTTTATTATAATTTTATACCCTCGTTATCTATTTTATATGAATAAATATACCGCTAATAATTGTTTTTAGCTTAGTTTGCACATAAATAAATAAAGATATAAATAAATATTATTAAATATAAAAACTCTCAAATTCTCTCTTCTCTATTTTATTTGAGAATTGTGAGAAGCCCATGAAGCTATGAAGCCCATGAAGCCAAAGAGAAAAATAAACTCTTTAAATATTTCATGAATTAATGAAGCCCAAAACGCCAAAGCCCATGACGCAAAGCCTTAACCTCTTGTATGCATTGTGAATAATCCAAAAATCAAGCCAGAAGCCCATGAAGCAAAAGCCCAGAACCAAAACAATGAAGCATGAATCATGAAAAAATGAAGCAAAGCTCAAAGGAAAATCAAGAAGCCCAATGGAAAATCAACAAGCAAAAGGCCCAAGAAACCAAGCCCAAAAGCTCAAAGGCTAAAAATGTTTCCTTAGGGCTTAAGTCTTCATCCAAGGGCTCTCATTCATTGTTGTTTACTATAAATAGAGGTAGAGAGTAAGGGGTTAAAGGTGTGAAAAATTTTGTATCTCCATTTAGAGATGATGGTTACTCTTAATTGAGAAGACCTTCCAATTTTGTAACTTTTTGTTATAATTAATAAAAGAATTTTTCACCACTTTAAAAAAATTTTTCTTCTCTTTGTTGGAGATAAAGATGGAAATGGAGATCAATTTGAAGGTTTGTTTTTATTTTCTCTTTTATTTCTTTTTATTGCTTATTAGCTTAGATTTATTTTCATGATTGTAGTTAGATTTTATTTTCTTGCTTAAATAGCCAAGAGGCTAGAACCCTCTTGCCTTAGATTTATTTCATACTTATAGAGTAGATTTATTTCATGCTTATAGAGTAGATTTATTTTCTCGTATTTAATTTTTGTAATTTATTTTGTAGTTTAGTTTTTACAATTTATTTTATAGTTAGATTTTATTTTCTTACACTATTTACCTTGAGGCTAGAACCCTCTTGGGATTAGTTTTTTTCTTCTTTTGTTCATTTTTATTTTCTTTGATTCGCCTTGAGGCTAGAACCCTCTAGGGAATTATATTTTCTAAGAAGTGGATTCAATTCTAGATTTCTCATATCTTTAATTGAATCCTCCATCTTTATTTTCCTGAATTTTCTTTTTATTCTTGATTTTTCTTTTTGTTTCTTGATTTTATTCATCTTTCTTTCTCTCCTTTTAAAAATCATTCATACTTTGTCACACCCACTCTCACTTACATTTTGTGCCTATTTGCACACTATCACCTTCACTGTCTCTCCACAATCACATTCACTCATCACTCCTATTTGTCATGAACACAATGTAAGAACCAATTTTATTTTTCTCCTACAAAACACCTTTCTCGTAGGATCGATAACTTTTTATACTATAACTTGATTGATTGTGCACTTGTAATTTTTGGGTATATGTTTATGCCGCATCAAGGCTCTCTTTGCCACTTAGCCCTGACAGACCTAGCCATACGTCGAGGCAACGAGAGAGCACCCAAGCTACAGCCATGGTGGCCATGAGCAGACTGCGTGGATGGCTTCACGCGGCCCCAGATACCTTTATGCTGCTCTGACTCCTTCCACTACTAATCTAGCATTTAGTTACGAACCAAACATTTAATACTATTGCTGAGGCCATCGAAGGGAACACTTCACTGGCTGACTAGATAATGAACACCCTCTGTACCAAATTCAAGATGTCTCATATTGAGAAGAACAAAGGCGAGCGAAATCCAACAGAGCATGCACATAACTTCTATGATCTGATGAACATGCAACAAGTGTCAGAATCGATCATTTGCAGAGCTTTCCCCATCTCCTTGAGGGTAAGTACTAATATGTGGTGGAACTCATTAGACAAGAAGTCCATCAATAGTTTTGAGTAGCTTAGCTAAAAGTTTGTGCATCACTTTTTGGCCAAGTCCAAGTAGAAAAAGCCCTCCCATGTCTTGCTTTAGATGAGACAAGAGCCCGAGGAAAGTCTCAAGGACTACTTCAAGAAGTTCCAAGCTAAGAGGTTAGAAGTCAACGATCCCAGCAACATGGTTGCCATGACTGCAATCTTGGCAGGTATGCAGAACAACAAGTTGGCCGACTCGCTCATTATAAACTGAGTCACCAACTACGAATAGTTGATGGCTAGAGCATAAGGATACATGGATGCGAAAAGGCCCGAGCCCATAAGAAGACAGTCAGAGAAGTAGAAGCAGCAGCAGCAGTAACAGTAATGATAGCACCCACCGTAGGATTCAAGTCCTCTCCTAAGGAGAAGACGGAGAAAAATCCCCCTAGAACCTACTCCACGCCAAGCAGGGCCGACAGGAGAGACTAGAGGAGAGAAACCACTAAGAAGTTAGCCCTCGCTACCCTCAACACCTCACACACACAAGCCGTTTACATGGCCCAGAAAGAAGGATATCTGAATTCCACTCCTACGTGCATGAAGTTGGACCCTAGATCTTGAGACACTAGGCAATAGTGCTGGTACCATCGAGATCATGGCCATTATACTAATGATTGCCGAGTCAATATTCAGGACCTAATACAAAAAGAATTCTTAAAGAGACCTATTTTTCAATAGGACAGGAGAGAACCCGCTTCAGGGAAGTCTAACATGAGATCTCAATCCAGATCACCCCATCCCTAACATCAGCAAGACAATCAACCTGCTGAAACATGTAGTCGGGGGATAATCAACACTATCAGTGATGGCCTAGCGGCGGGAGGAATGTCCCAATGCTTGGAAGAAGTATGCCAGACGAGTGTTGTATGTCAACTTATATGAGAAGAATCTAAGGATAGATTAGCCCATCTCCTTTAGCAATGTTGATCTAAAAAGGGTCGAGACGCCTCATGACAACCCTCTCAACATATCGGCCGAGATCAGTGTAGGCGTCCAAAATTACCTATAGGTCCCCACACACGGTTCAAGATAGAGAGAAGACGATGAATGTCACTATCCGAGTCACAGGAGCTCATTTAACGATGATGAACACATGAAGTGAGTCGACGAACCATACGAAGCAACGAAACTTCGGAATAACGGGAATAAGACCTGATCGGGAGCCCTGCATTATTTACGAAAGACGGAGCACCCCTCACGTCCCATTTACTCCACATGTAATTCAATCATGGGAGCCTGTAGATCTCCTCGTCGGCTTTCCAACGCATATTGAACCACGTAATTTCGAGTCTGGATGACGAATTTACGGTGGAAATAAACTCGACGAACCAAAACCGAAAAAAGCCAAACTAAGACACCCCGTGGTGTCTCAAATTGACCGAGACACTCTTGAGTGTCTCGGCCAAGCCGAGACACTCTCAAGTGTCTTGGCTTGGCCAAGACACTCAGAAGTGTCTCCAATACATCAGAAGTGTCTCCAATACAAAAAAAACGCTAATTTTGGTTATTTTCGACGGTTTTTCGATCGTTAACCACCTAGATTCGCTCAAACTGATCTGATAATATGGTTAAGTGGTTTTCAACTGAAGATAAGAGGGAATTGGCCATTCTTACCCAAACACAGGGCTCCTGAAGCCTATAAATACAGCCCCAGGGTCTTTATTTTTTCAGATCTGGAATTCTCGAGCATTGGCGAAGCCCTGTCAGACTGAAGACTGAAGGTGCACGAATTTCAGAAGAGCGGAGGAGATTGGATCAACTTCTTCAGTGTAGGAAGGAAGAGTTCATCAGATCTGTAGTCTCCCGTACTCATCCCTTAAGATTACCCCGTTGTAGTAATCTTAAGAAGAGCAATTATCTCGCTATTGTCGAGATAAGCGCTTCGGCTTCTTGATTCCTTCGCGAATCGACGAAGGTTCGGATCTGATCTTGTTGTTAGGTGGTCCATGGATATTGACGTCCCAATCACCAGCCAAAAAACCCACGCGAGCAAAAGACGATAAACGGATCTTGTGTTATTTTCAAGAGAGTTGTAATTCTTTTATTTTTTTGTTACTTGAATTCTTTGTAAACGGTCAAAGTTATAATGAAATCAGTAATGAAGGCAACTTTCAAAGGAAACAAACTGGTGACCACAGTGGGAGCCAACAGCCTCGCTGTCGTGGTTGTCGTGACGTAACTGGCAATCAAGATCTGGGTGAATGAAGAGGTCAAATATGAATTCGACCAGCAGAAGTTTGAAGAGTATCTCTCTTCCTCCTCCTCTAGATCCGCCTCCCCTAGCGGGCGCAGGAAGATCTCCTCTTCTAGGAATGCTCACCGGGCTTCAAGCTTAAAGGTCCAAGATCCCATCGCCGCCACTGTACTCATGCCTCGCGACGTCCCTGCAACATCCAACGAGGTCGAAGCTGTAGATCTGGAACTCCCCTCTGCCGTGAAGATAGCTGCTGAAGGCGCACTAACATTGTCAAAGAGGGCGTGCCAAAGACGACGTCAACGCCTTGCGCGTCAACTAGCCAAGGCTTTGGAGCCGATGGATGGGATTCGCTATGATGTGGATCTGAAATCTAGGCAGCGCCGAGAACAAAAACGGCGATCAAACAACCCCTCCTCCAAAGCAGAGAAGAATGAGTGGGTCCGCATCAAAAGGACCCGTTCTACCCTTAAGGAGCAAATCTAGAAGCGACGTGCATTGCTCATGCACGCCCGAGTCCTTTTGCAAAAAGGAAAATAGATGCAGAAGGAAGAGGCGGTTAAAAAATCGCCCAAGCACAAACAGGTGTGGGTGCCAAAGGCGAGGTCAGCACCTAAGGCGAAAGTGAACGAAGTTACCATCTGGCCTTCGTCAACTTTAGATCCTGTTTCCCTTGTCCCCGTACCTCCGACAGAACCATATGGTAGCGTGGATCTTAGCAAATTCAAGGTTACTTTGAAAGACCACCTTGGTCCTATCCCCGAAGATCGAGGTAAAACACCTGTGAAGGAATGATTAGGGCCGTTAAAAGGTTCCCAAACAATAATTCAGACTGGGGGTCGTACTAATCCCCCAATAACAACAAAGGGAAAGCCCCTATGACCGACCACATCGGATTGCGAGTCAAAGATCAAGAGCTCGTTAGAGTTTCACGCTCACAAAGGCGTAAATCTGAACGAGTGACTCTTGGAGATGCCAATGAAGCATCATATCCCCAGAGGGAAACATGTTCGTCCGATGACGACGTTATACTTGGGAAGTCATACCAACACACGATAGGTTGCTCTGGTCATCAAACCGACGAGTGGTACTACCGCGCCGAGGGTATGAATAGGCCCCAAAAAAGAAGTACCCGAGACACGGACTCATGCTGCCCGTGTGTCAAGATAATCAAGGCGGTGTTATCAGAATGCTGCTACCCTAAGACCCCGCAAAGGGTTTCGGTGTTTGAAAGGGTCTCCATCGGAACATCCGAGACTCAGCCGAGGTATTTCCATAGAAGAAGGTTAGCCAACACAAGTAACAAACTCTCGCGAGTGACTATAAACATGGTTGACAAAGGCAAATCCGTACGACGCTTCAGTCCTGAGCCTTTTACAGAAGTATCTCAACGCATGACTTGGCTGAGATCTGGAACTATCAGACCTAGATCCAAAAGGTCACGATCCTCGGACGATGAGACATCTGATGCTTGCTCTACATTAGCTTTTGATGATACGACATCCAATGTAAGTCAATCTTACGAATCGTTCATGATTAACGCCGAACAAATGGCTAAGATTCTCGAGGAGGCTTTAACTAAGCAGAAAGAGAATTTTAAATTTGAAATGGAGATGGATATATAGGAAATGAGAGATATACACAGGCAACAAATTGTGGCATTGACGAATCTACAGGGAGAGTCCAGTCGACGTGATAACCCTAATCAGGTTGACAGTGATCGGGAAGTAGACGAGAACGCCAATGCAGAAATTCCTCTCGTTGATAACAATGCTGTGGTGGACCCTCAGACAACAACAATACGAAGGAGGACCACGTCACGTCTCCTCATAATCGATTGGAGAAAGATATGAGCGAAGATAAGAAGATGAAGGACTTGGAGAGCAAAATCAACGCCTTGATGAGTGCTCAGGAGGTGAAGAAGTCCGGAATACCATGTCCACACCCGAGAGAATGGGAATCAATCCTGTATCCAGTGAAGTTTAATTTAATCAACTTCACGCCATTTGACGGAAAGGGTTTCCCCACTCAGCACTTAATATACTTCAAGTCCCATTTGGGAATAATCTCTGGCAACGAACCTCTAATGGTACGATCATTCGTTATCACTCTTCGAGGAGCGGCCTTCGATTGGTATCGTCGCCTCAAGCCGGGAGTATCAGCAGTTGGGATGACATGGAAGACATGTTCCTTACGAATTTCTTTGACGACAACATCGAAGTTTCAATCGGAACGCTATTCGATGAGAAGCAGAAGGACGGAGAGTCGGTAGAGAACTTTGTTAAAAGATTCCGGAACAAAGCGATGAATTGTCAAGATCCAGCAAGTGAAGATTTTATCCTTGAGACTTGTCACAACAACCTTTCGCTAGATATCTTAGAAGCCATGGGAATGGCGCCGTCCAAGACTTGGAAGGACTTGAAAGTATGAGGAGAACGAGCCGAACGTTTCCTTAAAAGGAAGAAGGCTGAAAGAGGTCAAACGCCAGCTAATACCCCGAAGCAGAATTTCGTTCCTCGAGGTAAAGGAAAAGGCCAAGCAAATGTGGTGGATGCGAACCAGACGTTCGAATTACAACCGCAGCAGCAACAACAACCGCAAAAGGGGCCTCAACAGTTGCAATGGCAACAGAGGTCACAAAAGCCAAAGACTAAATCGAAATTTCTGAAAGTTTATTCTTTCAGGGAGGACGAAGTTCTTGGTCTCTTTAAACACCTCGTGGAGAATAACAAAATCAAGTTACCTCTAATCCAGGACTAGGAAGACGCCAAGAAGGTTAATGACCCGAAATACTACGCGTTCCATAGAGCGGTGCATCATCCTACTAAAGCATGTTATGCCCTCAAGGATAAGATCCAAGCATTGATCGATGTTGGGGTCCTGACAGTGAAATCATCCAAGGAGAAGAAAGTGGGTGCGAACGCTGTGTTAATTAGCTTCGGATCTGTTCCTTTGGACTGGTTCCAACCTGAGCCTGTAATAAACGTAGCGGTGAAGACTATCAATGATGATCCTCACAAACAATACCAGAAGGGACTTGTGCCACACACAGCTCCAAATGGTGAGATTCTCTGGGTCCATCCAGATTTGATCGAAGACGAACAATGGGCTGGGTCGTCATCTAAGAAGAAATCAAAGGGGAAAGGAAAGTCCTGTTATGGAGTTGCAGCTATTCCAGAAGAAAATGATGAAGAAATTCCTACTTTCCCGCTCTCCGAAGATGAGCAAGAGGTCTTTGCTACCAGGAGTGGAAATGAATACAATTTCAAATATCCGAGTGCCTCCGATCAGCTAGCTAAACAAGGAGTAACCAAGACCATTCCCTCGAAGACATTAGCAAAAATGGGGATAGTCACAACTCCTCCAGTACCTATTGAGAAGACTCAGCCAAATCTAAAGGAGAAGGAGCCTTTACACCAAGAGGTTCAGAACCCGAAGCAATCTCGATTCAATCAACCGATTAGAAGGGACAAACCGAGGAGCTCGAATACTTCACGACGTTTCGATATTATGATGCAGTTAGCCAATATACCGGCTAGAAAAACTCTTTATGAGCTACTACATCTGTCGAAGGAAACAAGGGAAGCATTATAAGAAGCTTTGGCAAATACAGACGTTTTCCTGACTCAGATCAAACCGTCCCCCAAAGAGCCAGAGCCTTCAGTGGACTATTGCAACCTCACGGGGCACCATTTTCCCTGTATTTCTTTCACTAAGGAGGACATGCAGACAAAGAATTCAAAGCATGACCGCCCCTTGTATATCACCAGGCACATTGGCTCCAGCGTTGTCAACCGGATCCAAGTTGATCCGAGTTCCGCTGTTAGCATCGTGCCACTCCGATTGATGTATAATCTCGGAATACCGACCAGTAAGCTGGCCTCCACGGGTACTATAATCTATGGATTCAACACTAGTGGGTCCAAACCTTTGGGTAAAATCCGGATAAAGTGCCAGATTAGAGATTTGAAGTCAGAAATCACGTGCTATGTGATCGACGTAGAGACATCTTATAACTTACTGTTGGGTCGACCTTGGATCCACAGTAACGTTATAGTCCCTTCTACCATCCATCAGTGTCTTAAATATGTAGACACTAACAATGAGGTCAAGACAGTGGTCGCGGATAAGCAACTATTTATGAGGTTAGAGAATTATTTTACTGACTCTCTTCTCTATGGTGCTGAAACCGATATTGAACCATCGGCCCAAGGTACGGATAGCGGTGAAGAAGCTGATACCGAAGCTGGGTTTGATTACGACGGTGGTTTTTTACTTAATTACATTGTACCCATTATAATCAATCTTGACGATGGAGAATCATCGGATAGTAGTTGTAATTGGTAACTTACCGAAGAAGTAGCAATAAATGCTGATTTAGAGTACTCGTTGTGCCTTGATAATATCATGAAAGGGTTATATGATAACCCTGACTTCTGTATGCCACTTCAATCATTTTGCTTAACAAAAAAGCAGGTGCAAGATTCATTCAGGATGACATTTGTTATTCCCGCAAAAGCAGGGGATGAAAAGGAGGTTATCTACGGTAAAGGAAAGGAATCTTCAATACTAAACTAATTCTTGGAAGAAGAAGATGATGATGATAAACCTACCCCTCATTTATCCAGATACAACACAAGAGCACGTAATCTCATGGAGAAATATGGATATAAATTCGCACTCGGAGAGGGTCTTTGTTTTATTCGAGGTCCGCGAGCTCTGCCTGAGCTCCGCCTCGTATGGCCTATGTATCGAAAGGGAAACCCGATAACTATTATAGCCACAGAAGAGGTTAGGTTATATCTCCTCATCCGACAATGAGTGTTGTTGGCATGTCATTGATCAGATTGCTAATAAGGGCAAAGATGGATATTCTTCCGACTCTTCAGCCTGGGACTCCGACGCTAGTCTCGGAGAAATGTTCAAAAGGCTAATGTCGAACATGGCTACGATTGATCCTGCCACAATAGATGAAGACAACCAAATGCCAACTTGGGAAGACCCTTGGGTTCATCACCTGAATATGCAGTACGGTGATAGATTTAAACAAAGAGAACCTCCTACCGAGGACCAAATAATTCAGGTGAATATGGGTGAAGAAGATAATCCAAAGCTGATATTCGTTAGCGATAGTCTCCCGCCAAACGAGAAAGAGGAGTTAATTGCCCTCATTAAGGAGTATATCGATGTTTTTGCCTGGAACTATAAAGATATGCCAGGGCTCGATCCAAATGTGGTAATGCATCGTCTCAATATTAAGCCGGATGTCAAACCTGTCAAATAGCAACAAAGACGGTTTCGTCCACAAATGATGAAGGCAATCGAGTCCGAAGTTAAAAAGCTTATCGACTCGGGCTTCGTCAGGGAGGAGCAACATCCCGAATGGCTTGCCAATATTGTCCTAATCCTTAAGAAGAACGGGAAAATTAGGATTTGTATCAACTTTAGAGACCTTAACACTGCCTACCCAAAAGATGATTTCCCTCTTCCCATCACAGATGTCATCATCGACAATACGTGTGGGTTCGAGAGAATGTCCTTCATGGATGGATTTTCTGGTTATAATCAGATAAAGATGCATCCATATGACAAAAAACATACAGCTTTTAAAACACCCCTTGGTGTTTTCTGCTATACGGTTATGCCCTTCAGTTTAAAGAACGCGGGCGCCACATATCAGAGATTCATGTCAAAGATTTTCTAGGAGCATCTCCGGAAGACTGTTGAATGCTACGTGGACGATCTAGTCGTGAAAAGCCGTGATAAAAATGATCACATCAAAGACTTGAAGACAATGTTCGATCTGATGCGGGCTCATCAATTAAAGATGAATCCTACCAAATCTTTTCTTGGAATGTCCAGCGGTAAATTCTTGGGATTCGTCATCACAACTAAAGGTATTCACATTGACTCTGATAAAGTAAAGGCGATTAACGAGCTGTAACCCCCGAGAAACCTTAGAGAACTCAGAGGGTTACAAGGGCGGTTAGCGTACATCCGTCAGTTTATTTTGAACCTTTCAGGAAAATGTCAGCCATTCTCTGGACTCAGGAAGAAAGGTGTATCATTCATATGGGATGACGCTTGTCAAAAAGCATTCGAAGATATTAAAGAATATCTCTCAAAACCTCCAGTGCTCGTTGCACCGAAGTCGGGCAAACCATTCTTGATTTACATCAAGGCGACGAGCCACTCGTTAAGTACATTACTTGCACAAGACGATGACAACGGTCACAAACATGCGGTATATTACCTAAGCCAAACCCTTGTGGGCGCCGAATCTCGGTATCCAATGATTGAAAGAGTGTGTCTCGCCTTAGTATTCGCTATTCAGAAGATGCGGCACTACTTAGTCGGACAGACTATCTACGTCATCTCTAATGTTAACCCAATTCGAGTATTCATGACGCAGCCGGCTTTCATGAATTGGCGATTGGCAAAATGGGCCTTGTTTTTATCCTAATACGACCTACATTTTAAACAACAAAAGTCGGTCAAAGTACAGGCTATTTGTGATCTCCTGGCGGAAAACCCAACTACGGATACCGCCGAGGTGTACGATGATTTACCAGATGAAACCCACGAAGTCAACGTAACTTCCCATCAACAGGTGTGGCGTTTGTACTTCGACGGTGCCTCTCGAGCAACTAATATAGCAAGTGCTCCTGGATGTTCTAAGATTTTCTCCGGATTTAGAGTTTTCTTAGTTTCCCCAGGAAAACATGTGATGCCTCGAGCTTACTCGCTAACCGAGCCGTGCTCAAATAATGTAGTCGAGTATAATGCGCTACTTATTAGACTCAGTTTTGCTAAAGAGCTGGCGATCGAATACCTGGAAGCTTTCGGTGACTCTCAACTAATAGTTAAACAAGTTTAGGGAGAGTATGAGGTCAGAAATCAAGATTTGATACCATATCATAAAGTGGCTGTTGAAATGGCAGAATCGTTTGAAGGATTCTTTATTGAATACATTCCACGGTTACAGAACGCCTACACAGATGCGTTAGCAGCATTAGTCGTATCCCTGACGCAGCCTCCCGAAATGGAACAGTTTGTTACGGTGAGGACTCACCAACTCTTTGTGTCAATCTACGATAAAGATGACAAAGAAGAGGATATTAAAGAAGTGCATTCAACTCAAGTCGAATTCAAACCCTAAGACTGGCATTTCCCTATCATCGATTACGTCTTGCATGGAATCTTACCAAAAGACATGAAGGAAAGGGACTCAATCCGACAAAGAGCACTGAGATTCTACTATAACACGGAGAGTCGAACGTTATATCGTCGTGGATATGATGGTTTACTACTACGTTGTCTATCCACTAAAGAGGTAGAAGAGGTCCTTAAGGAGGCACACAAAGGGGTTTGTAGTGCACACCAACCTGGCCCTAAACTTTATGACCGCATCCGAAGAATGGGATATTTCTGACCTATCATGATTAAAGATGCGATCGCATATGCCCAAAAGTATCACGCGTGTCAAGTGCACACGAATTATATGCACTAACCCCCGGAGCATATGCATCCTTCGGTTACATCATGGCCTTTTGAGACTTAGGGAATGGATATTGTTGGTCCTATAAATCCCCCGTCAGTCAAAGGTGATCGATTCATTTTAGCAATTACTGATTATTTCTCCAAATGGGCTGAAGCGATTCCGCTCAAAGAAGTGAAGACAAACAACATCATTGCATTCATTAAGCACCACATTATCTACCGACATGGTGTCCCAAGGCGAATCATACATGACTACAGTCCTCAGTTTGTCAGTAATGAATTCATCAAATTTTGCGAGAAGTTCAAAATTCAAGACGTCTCGTCAACAGCTTATAATCCCACATCAAACGGATTAGCTGAAGCCTTTAATAAGACTATCATCAAGCTTTTATCAAAACTCATGAAGACTAACAAACGAGATTGGGATGATAAACTCGATAAAGCCCTATGGGCTTATCGCACTATAGTTCGCACACCTACTGGCGTAACCCTGTATTCTTTGGTGTACGGGTGTAAAGATGTCCTTCCGTTGGAAATTCAAATTCCATCTCTTCAAATCGCTCTCGCAGCCCAGATGACGACCGAAGAACAACATCAGAAGCGTCTCGAAGAACTCGAGATGCTCGACGAAAAACGCTTAGAAGCTCAACAGCACATTGAGTTCTACCAAGCCAGAATTTTTCGAGCTTTTGATAAAAAGGTTCGGGAACGGAGTTTTAAAGAAGGGGATTTAGTCTTAACTGAACAACGACCCATGATCCTTAATTCCAAGAAGAAAGGCAAATATGAACCCAAATGGGAAGGGCCGTTCATAGTAGAGACAGTCTATTCGAGTGGCGCATATTGTGTTATTACCAAGGAAGGTGACCGACTTATGATGCTGATAAACGGTAAGTTCCTAAAAAAGTACTATCCTTAGTACTTTCAAGATAACCAATACCGGGAAGTTCCCAGAAGAATACTGCATCTGGTATTCTTAGGGATAACCTAGTCAGTACAAATGTGATAAATAAGAAATCCACGTTTAGACTCAGGCTGTTTTCAAAGTTGAAGCGTATATTATTATTCATATCGAATTCACCAATTCTCATGAATTCTTTTGCTGAGATGAGATTCGACCAGTTTTGACAGATTAATCTTTCTTCACAGAATCCTCCGCTGATCAAATCAATTGACGGCGGGTCCACCAAAATTTCTATCCGCCAATTTTTGGCAATTTCTAAAACTTGATGTGTTAAGTCCTGGTCACTTAACATCAAAATTCTCCATCAAGTGGCTAATACGAGTCAGTATTTCTACTGCTATCTGTATTCCATTCCCATTGCTTTCAGGTCAAACCTATAAAAGTTAGGGCTAAAGCCAGATTCCCCTCTCGATTCTTTTCATGAACAAGAGGTTCACTTTCAAATTGAGCAATCAAATCTATAAAAGTTAGGATTGCCTCCAACCTCACTTGGTCAAACTTGCAGATAGATAGAACCAAGATTGGGTCATCATTTTCGATAAACGAAAGACTTCTACCTTTTTCTTTTCAACCAAACCTATAAAAGTTAGGGTCGAAATCAGAATTTTACCTCAATAAATGAGGAACTCTTTTCTTGGATTAAACAACCAATCCTATAAAAGTTAGGGTTGCTTGAATCTTTTCGATTCTCAGAGTGGAGATCTCACTCCTAGTTTCACCTTTCCGGATTCTGGGGGTGGAGATCCCATCTCGAGTTTCCTTTGCAACTGAAGATAGAATATAAAATTCTTTCTCTTTAGTTTTGGGAGATAGAATATAAAATTCTTCCTCTCCCGCTATGGGTTTGTCTTTACCTTTAGAAAAGACACAATTCTCAATTCCAAATCCGTACATTTCATACACGGGGGATTTTATCTCAAACCCTAAAATAGAGATAAGTTTACATCTAACATATGCTATCGGTTTAGTCTTTCACCGAATGAAAAGACACCAGAATACGAGTCTGGGGAATTTTATCCTAAAGCCTAAGTAAGGATGAGTCAGTGCCTAACACGCGTTGCCGGGTAGACTATTCCCGAGATAAAGACAAAGCCTATGTATTCAATATCGTAGCACTGAAAGAGTTAACTCTTTCAGCATAACGTCACATGTGAAACGGGTTTTAATAATTCACATGCTAGCCCGATTCAAACGGTAGTCGGTAAAGGCACATCAAATCCGTTAAAAGCTGAGGATTTGCCAAAAATCCAAAGTCTATGTCTAACATACGTTACCGGTTTAGTCTTTTACCGAATGAAAAACACACCAGAATACAAATCTGAAGATTTTTATCCTGAATCCTAAGTAAGAATAAGTCAACGACTAACACGCGTTGCCGGGTAGTCTATTCCCGTAATAAAGACAAAGTCTACGTATTCTACATCGTAGCACTAGAAGAATTAATTTTTTTAGTACAACATTATATACGGAACAGACTTATACAATTCGTATGCTAGCTCGATTTAAACGGTAATCGGTAAAGGCACATCAAATCCGTTGATGGCTAAGGATTTGCCAAAAATTCTATATCCATTGGGTTCACAATCAACAAAGAAACATCATGATGAAAGATGAGTGTACTAAATCAAATACTAGGTCTCTACTAACATATCAAGTCAAAGTATACAAAAATAAATTCATCAGCCCGAACGCAGTTGGCGACCGAGAATGTGAAATTCTAACCTAGAGAGCCTATCTGTATAACTCTGCTCAAGCTCAGCCTGTAGATCAGCTCAGACAAAATCTTCAGAACCGCTCAAGATCTTCGCGGCTTCACCTTTTAGCTTCATCAATCTCTCCTGCGTAGATCCTAGTCTCTCAAGTATCTGTCCGCAAGAGCTCTCTAAACTAGCCAGCTCATCTGCAATAATAGCATCAGACTCCTTAGCATACTGCAATGCCTTCTTCAAGGTGGCTATCTCCTCACGGTTGGAGTCTAAAGAAGTGAGCAACTCGACTCTATTCGTATCCTTCCTCGCAAGACTAGCCATCATCTGTGCGATAGAACTCTCATGCGTTTGAAGCTCGCTATCAATGGAAGATCTGAGGTCATGCCATTGTGTCAGTCTATGCTCTAGCTGAGAAGATATGAAGGAAGAAGCCCCGCTAGCCTTCATCTCCCCTAAATCTCGGAGTTCACACTCCAAAACAACAAAGTTGGCAGCAAAAGAATCAGCTAACTCAGGATATCCCTCCCCTCTAATCATCGTCATGTGGCGAGCAAGGGAACGCCTAAACTGGTCGAAACAATATCCCTGATAAAGAAGTTTCTCGATCATTCCGTCAAAAAAGATGACGAAAGAACCGAGATCCATTCGAAAAATGTGTTTGTTGGGATCAGGATCAGCCAAAAGGATGAGGACGCGCTCATATGGAGATAGTGGAGATCCTACAAGCAATGATTCGAAAGAGTAAGAGACTTTTGAACATAGCAAAAAATTCAAAGTGAATTGTAAGCATACCAGTACCAGCAGAGGTCCTTTCGGTTTGAGGTCCTACGATCGGCTCCGTCGGTCCAATCTCAGCAGGCTCAGAGATAACAGCAGGTGTGATCGTTGAGGGTATATCAACTCCTCTAGGTAACTCTGTAATGGTCGTCGGGTTTGGAGAAGATGTATTACTGTCAGGCAAACTAGAAATGCTAGGAATCGTAATCATATCAGTCATGACTGCTGGTCCTATGGTTATAATTTTTTATTAGTCAAATACAGATTTTGGCAAAAGAAAAGAATGACGACAGAAGAGATTATATGCATACCCGCAGATTCATCACCTTCAGCTGAATTAGGGATGCTGGAAATCATAGTGGTATCAGCCCCAGTGGTTAGTCCTACGATCAGAATTCCCTATCAGTCAAATAAAAGTTCCGACAAATGAAGACTGTTACAATGTCGAAGATTAGGTGTATACCTGCAGAAGAACCACCCTCAAAGGATGGTCCTATAGCCCCTCTGGTGGCCTGCTCTGCCAACATCTCAACTAACAATCTAGTGTCAGATCCTGAGAAACTTAGCGCTGAGACATACATATGTTCACTGAATCCCCCAAGACCCATATCATCAAAAGTCTCATCCTCGACCGACCTCTCTAGCGCGACACCTGCGTGAGAATTTAAGTGCTAGATATATACCAAAAAGACGGGAAAAAGAAAAGAACTCAGATTTACCTGAGGTAGTGGTAGAACGCTCATCTGCCCTAATATCCGTGCCTGCGTTCTTCAATTTGTCTAAAAGAGAACAAAGCGCGAAAGTGATTAAAGTAGGAACAAATCCTGAATTCCCAAACTCCTTTAACTGCTGCTCGAATAGTGTATTATCGATGTTAGATATACATGAGCATGGGACCGTCGGCTCAACGCTATCAACCTGCTCAACATCTGTGTTTGTTTCAACATCCATAGGCTCATCATGAATGGCATCGCACATCTGCTACATGAAGCTATCCAAATAGCTAGGATCAGAGAATACGGAGTCTCGCAGAAGTTCACCTCTGTCGTGGTTTCCTAGAATACGGAACATGATTTGATTCAGGGAATCCAAAAGCGAATTATTTTAAAGCAGTAAAGACAATAGAACATTACCCTCTTCTCCGCTAGTAGTGCCTCATAACTCTGCTCCGCAAGTGCGCTAACCAGTATGTGGTTTATGAGCAGTCTTCTTCCGCTTCGGAAGACGAACCCCTACAGGACCAGTAGGCCACTCACGCGTAGACTTAGTACGCATCTTAACCTGTGCAGAAGCTTCGGCACTAGGTCGTGATCTCGCATAACGAGAAGCAAGCAACTCATGCTCGTCAGCCATCCTACCTAGAGTGACAAGAGTCATCTTGTTAGGATAAGTAAATAAGACCTTTCGTTCTGGCTTTCGGAAAGCTAATTGAGATTTAGAAAGAATATAGCGTTGATACCAATGAGAGAATGCTAAGTCCATTAATTCTGAAAAGAAAGAGTCTGACAGACCTGTATCAGATTCTCCCCCATCGGTATCTATGTCTATATATTATTCCTCAGAAGTCTCATCCTCATCGTCAATAGGAAGAAGCTCTTCATCATCCTCCATCTGGTCTCTGGTCGAACAGGAAAGTTTGGCAGGCTTCTTCCCCTGCTTCTTCGAAAGCTTAGCCTTACGAGCAGCCTTAATAGTAGTTTGAACTAGGTGCTCAGCCTCTAACTCTGAAAGACTCCTAACATCTAGAAACTCGTTGACAGAAAGGAGTCACTTGTAGTTGAGGAAAGTAAGTAACAGTTTGTGCTTGGATGAAGGAAGAGCGAAATAGGCTCCAGTACAGCCCATCATAGTCCAAAGCCATGCTCAGACGCCATCAATAAGACCCCCCTCAGTCCTCAAACCCCGGCTCGGGTTCCCGACATATAGTTGGTCGTAACCGAACTGGCGAGCAAAACAGCACGGGAGATAAGGCTCTATATGGTAACGACCCTTCACCCGAAGGACAAGATATCCAACGCGGATGTTCACCAACCATCGAAAGCAACCAGCGTCAAGAGAAGTACGATCGGTCCTAGGTTTCTCCTCATCAGTCAACACGTTGTCATAGCGGCCCGAGAAGCGAGGAAAACACTTGAAAAACTCCCAGCTTTTACGAACTTGAAGCTCTCGCTGCACATCAGTGAATGTCTTCCCAAACCACTTGCTCCTTTCCAATAGCTGCACAAAAGGAACAGAGGCATCAACAGTACTAAGCGCCGACATCAAATCAGGTTGATGAAGAACAAGCCACGCCATCAGGTATGTATACGGAAGCTCGACCTTTACAGAAAGAAGCTCGGTCGACGGTTCAGGACCCACATGTGTAAGACCATCGACCAAATACCTAAGCCCATAATGAATGTCGGCAACCATCACCGAAAGTACAGAAAGCTCCCTCCCGTAAGCTAATTGAATGGCGGGGAAGAGTACCTCAATAGGTAAGGCATCAGAAAACTGATATGGAATAACGCACTTCTTCAACCAGATGGCAAGATAACCCGCTAGCAGAGTCCTAGGCCGAATAGACTTCCGAGCATGAAAAAGGAATGTCCGAAACTTGGTCCTGCAGGAAAAACTCCATCAACACCAGCGGTAGTAAAGGAGCAAGCTTCGGCCCTCTCCATTAACTCATTAATGGCAGAAGATGTTAAAGGGGCTAACTCACAAACAGCCTCGCTTGGACTGCTCTCCAAATGCTGGAATAGATAATTAGCAAACTGCTTCAAACTGATCTGCCTCTTCCTCTTTGTTGGTGGAGTTACTTTGATTAGAGCTGTATAATAATGACACGTGAGATCCCAAAGCGTGTCATATATGTCGGGAGAATCCTTCTTCAGCCACTCCAACTGCAAGTTCGAGGGAAAGTATTCTTGATATGGACAATCCCCCATCGGAAGAGCAGAAACTTTGTGCATCTCATGCAAAGCTAACCCTAACTCCCTAGTGCAAGTCAAGAAAGTGTTACTATCAGGGATATATGTCTCCAACAACGCTAGGAAATGGTGACTGCTAATCGGGAATCCATACATGGTGGCTCGTATCGGCGCATACAACCCACTGCCTCTTAGTTCGCTCTCCCAACGTCCCAAGACGTAACTGGTCATACAAGTCCACCACCGTTTGGGTAGCGAATAGGCCCAACCAAAACATCTAAAATCTGTCGGAGGTAACTTTCTTCCAAGCTTGACCAAACAATTCCTCACAGTAAGAGCGGCTGCTGACACCTCGTTTGGTGGTGCGGTATCAAGACCCAGAATCCCTGGTCGAAGGCCACGAATATAATTATGTCCACCAGAACCTGGGGTCTTATGGTGGGAAATAAATCCGCAATGAACTCGGTCGCGGTCATCTGTAAGATTCCAGGACATCTGTCGCTATACAACCTGTATCTCCAAATGAGCAAGGGAATGCTGGCGGGGAATAGAAGGGATGTAAAGAAGGAGACCTTCATCATTATTCAACCAGTGCTCGTCGGCAAGAGTCAGCTTAGCCGGATCCTCGACATGATCTCCAAATAAATAACCAGGCTTCTCTAAAGCCTGATTGGAAATAGATTCTGCAGTGAAGGGGGCATCGGTAATCAACTGACGCAGTGAACGGCGCTCCCCATCTCGTATCAAATGACATAATTCCTCAGAACGACTCTTATCAAACTGAGGAGTTGGATCAATGGCCTGCCTATCAGGAACAAAAGTAAAAATCTCTCCACTACAACCACTAGTAGCATGAGAGGGAAGGCTGTCCGCGGGAAATTCAACTGCGGCAAAACAAGCGTAGAATCAGAAAATTATTCATGAATTATACAATGATTGAATTCATCTCACAAGATAACGAGATAGAGTCATTCATTAAGTAATTGGCGAGACGATTTCGATTTTCCTACACTGGAAGAATGGTATGCATCATCACGCAAGCAACATGGTAATGTATCCCGACTCACACGGTGTAATACAACACGAAATCACCCCAATATGCCAGAAGACGTGAATCGGCCAAGCAAAACACGTCACTTGAAACCTCGATCCCCATGAAGGAGGACGTCGATTCTTCCCGAATGACCCATGAAGGGGGCAAAACGAGGGCTTGATAGAACCACGAATCATCCCGAAACCTCAATCCCCGCGAAGGAGGATGTCAGTTCTTCCCGAATGACCCGCGAAGGGGGCAAAACGAGGGCATGATAGAACCACGAGTCATCCTAAAACCTCGATCCCCGTGAAGAAGGACGTCGGTTCTTCCCGAATGACCCACGAAGGGTGTAAAACGAGGGCATGATAGAACCACGAGTCATCCTAAAACCTTAATCCCTGAGAAGGAGGATGTCGGTTCTTCCCGAATGACCCGCGAAGGGGCCAAACGAGGATATAGAAAGCATAAATTCTCACCCCCGAAAGAGAATGCTGCGGGAGTCTCCCTCTCGCTATGCTGTGAAGAAGATCGACTCCTATGGAATCGCGGTCGGCGCGGAGACATGGTTAACCTGCAACGAAAATCAATGGATCAGGTACAATCATAAATCCAAATGCCCGAAAATTAAAAGGGAAATTATAAACTTTAACTAAAGTCCTATAAAAAGAATAGGATTTTATAGTTGAAGTCTAATTAAACCTATGAGTTTTATGCATGCGAACAATGGGCTCAAATTGCAGTATAAACCCTCATGATCATTTTTTGGGTGAAATGCCCAAAATACCCCTCATGTTAAAGGTTAAGTTTTAGCCACGAACACCTTCGAATTTGGCCATGATTGAGGGGAAAAAACCATCATCTTCGATATCTCACAATTTCAGCCAATTTTCAAATAAACCCCTCCACAAAAGTTTCGGTCAATTTTGCAAATAAACCCCTCCACAAGTTTCGGTCCAATTTGCACACACGCCTCTCAAACTTTGGGTCATGAGTATGTAGTCCAAACTCTACAGATTTCAACCCTAAAATTTCAGCAATTTTGCAAATAAACCCCTCCACAATGTTTGGTTGCCTTTTTTGCAAATAAACCCCTCAATAATGTTGATCTTTTTGTTTTGCATAAAGCACCCATCAAAATTTCGGCCAAATGGGCATGAAATTTCAGTTCTCTTGCATGAAGCACTCCTCAAAATTTTGGCCCACTTATGCACAAAAGTCCCCCAAAATTTTAGCCTTTAAATCTGCATAAAACCCCCTAATTTTTGGCATATTCAAAACCAACTTCATGAGAGCAAAAAGCCATAATCTTTGCATGCAAATTCATAAGTTCTTGATTACATACCCACATTACAAGAATAAATTATCAATCTTTTCTACAAAATCCATAGATTCTTAAATCAAAATTAAGCAAACAATGAGGATTTTTGAAAAGAAGCTTACCCAATTCAAAAGCCCAACTCTTGAAGATGGAGTTTCCTCAAACCCTAGCTTTGAGAGGAGATGTTTTTTGGCCAATAAAGGAATAAAATTCGAATTTTTGAGGGGATTGCAAGGTTTTTAAAGGCAAGAATTTTGATGGGTTAAGAGTTCTTGAAAAGTAAAACAATGGAGTTTGGATAGGAGTAGGAAGAAGGAGCATGAAAGGGGGGACTCTATTTTGAAAATTTGAAAAGAGGGGAAAAAGGTACAATCACAAGACAAAAAAAACAAAAAAAAAAGAATGCATATGAGGATGTGTCTTGGCCTTTGGGCCGAGACACCCAAAGGTGTCTCGGCCAAGGACAAGACACCCGCAAGTGTCTTGGCCCATTTCAAGCCCTCAGGTATTTTTTTTCGAGCCTGTATTGCCATTGGTTGGTCATACGGATGAAAATCTCACTAATCAATGCCGGGTGATTTGAAACTCTAGGTCAACGTTGGTCAACGTGTAACCCTAGGTCAATGCTAGTCGACGCGTTGTGATAAAAAAGTCAACGCAGGGCGATTCGAAACCCTAGGTTAACGCCTGTCAATGCGTAACCCTAGTTCAATGCCAGTCGACGCGTTGCGATGAAAAAGTCAATGCCGGGCGATTCGAAACCCTAGGTTAACGCCGATCAACACGTAACCCTAGGTCAACGGCAGTCGGCGCGTTGCGATAAAAAAGTTAACGCCGAGCGATTCGAAATCCTAGGTTAACATCGATCAACGCGTAACCCTAGGTCAACGTCAGTCAACACATTGCGATGAAAAAAGTCAACGCCTGGCGATTCAAAACCCTAGGTTAATGCCGATCAACGTGAAACCCTAGGTCAATGCCAGTCGACGCATTATGATGAAAAAGTCAACGACGAGTGATTCGAAACCCTAGGTTAATGCCGGTCAACACGTAACCCTAGGTCAACGCCAGTCAACGCGTTACGATAAAAAAGTCAACACCGAGCGATTCGAAACCCTAGGTTAACACCGGTCAACGCGTAACCCTAGGTCAACGCCAGTCAACGCGTTATGATAAAAGTCAATGCTGGATGATATGAAACCCTAGGTTAACGCCGGTCAACGTGTAACCCTAGGTCAACGCTAGTCAACGCGTTGCGATGAAAGTCAATACGAATCAATATATCGTGATGGAGATAGTCAATTCAAAGTTAACTCGACGATACAAGCCAAAATCAACTCACCGGTTTTGATTCAAGATTTCGACGACGGCCAGACGATAAACACAGTGCCGGGAGAACTTCAGCTATTCGTCAAAACATCGAATAGATTGAAAATCAAAGGAGTCAAGAATTAAAGCTAACAACAGGTCCTTTGACACCGACTGAAGGTTGGATCGATCATATCCAAAGTATTTCAGGCTCATCTATAAAAGAAACGAGACTAAAACACTTTGGAGGGGGTATGTATAGGCGTCCAAAATTACCTATAGGTCCCTGCACATGGTTTGAGATAGAGAGAAGATGATGAATGTTACTATTCAAGTCACAGGAGCTCATTTGACGATGACGAACACATGAAGTGAGTCGACGAACCATACGAAACAACAAAACTTCGAAATAACGGGAATAAGACCTGATCGGGAGCCCCACATCGTTTACGAAAGGTGGAGCACCCCTCGCATCCTATTTACTCCGCATGTAATTCAATCATAGGAGCCTGTAGATCTCCTCATTGGCTTTCTAACGCATATTGAACCATGTAATTCTGAGTCCGGACGACGAATTTACAGTGGAAACAAACTCGACGAACCAAAACCGAAAAAAGTCAAACAGAGACACCTCGTGGTGTCTTAGCTTGGCCAAGACACTTTAAAGTGTCTTGGCTTGGCCGAGACACTCTTGAGTGTCTCGGCCAGCCGGGACACTCTCAAGTGTCTTGGCTTGGCCAAGACACTCAGAAGTGTCTCCAATACATCAGAAGTATCTCCAATACATCAGAAGTGTCTCCAATACAAAAAACGCTAATTTTGGTTGTTTTCGGCGGTTTTTTGATCGTTAACCACCTGGATTCGCTCCAACTGATCTGATAATATGGTTAAGTGGTTTTTAACTGAAGATAAGAGGAAATCGGCCATTCTTATCCAAACACAGGGCTCCTGAAGCCTATAAATACAGCCACAGGGCCTTTATTTTTTTAGATCTGGAATTCTCGAGCGTTGGTGAAGCCCTGTCGGAATGAAGACTGAAGGTGCATGAATTTCAGAAGAGAGGAGGAGGTCGTATCTTCTTCTTCAGCGCGGAAAGGAAGAGTTCATCAGATCTGCAGTCCCTCGTACTCATCCCTTAAGATTACCCCGTTGCGGTAATCTTAAGAAGAGCAATTATCTCGCTGTTATCGAGATAAGCGATTCGGCTTCTTGATTCCTTTGCGAATCGGCGAAGCTTCGGATCTGATCTTGTTGTCAGGTGGTCTACGGATATTAACGTCCCCGTCACCGGCCAAAAAACCCACGCGAGCAAGAGATGATAAACGGATCTTGTATTATTTTTGAGAGAGTTGTAATTCTTTTATTTTTTTTGTTACTTGAATTCTTTGTAAACGATCAAAGTTATAATGAAATCAGTAATGAAGGTAACTTTCGAAGGAAACAATCAGCAGCTTTCGGGTTAAGAGGATCTTAGTCGACACAGGGAGCTCTACGATATCCTATTCATTAACGCCTTCAACGAGATGGGCATCGATAAATCTAAGCTGTAGCCTTGTCGAGGTCCCCTCATCAGATTCATAGGACATTCGCTCCTACCAGAAGGGATGATCACTCTCTCCCTAATGGTCGGTGAGTACCCTCACTAATCCACTATTCAAACACAGCTTTTAGTAATAAACATCAAGTCCTCCTACAATGTTATTCTTTGAAGAACTTTCTTGAATAGCCTGTAGGTGGTCCCTTCCACTTACCATCAGATGGTGAAGTTCCTGACTCTAGAAGGAGTCGGATTCATCAGGAGCAACTAGAGAGATGCTAGATCCTACTATCTACTCTCGATGAAAGGGAATGAGTATAGGAGACCCTACCTATTGAGAAGTCGCGTCTTCAAATGAAGAAAGTATTAGAATTAGAGCAGACCGCTCCTTTGGAAGAACTAAAAGAAGTATTGATTGACCTAGATGGATCTATGAAGGTCAAGATCATGTCAAGCCTCATTGAGCTACAATGAGGAGCTATGATCGTATTCATGTGTGAGAATGCGGATGTGTTTGCATGGGGACCTAAACACAGGTTGGGAATTCCCCCTAAAGTAGCGAGTCATGAGCTCTCATTTGATTGACGTAGCAAGCCGATTTGACAAAAAGAGACACCTTGTCTCTAAAAGGTAGAAGGCTAACGAGGATGAAGTTGACCGACTACTCAAAGACAACTTTATCAGAGAAGTGCAATACCCAGAATGGCTGTCTAATATGGCGTTGGTTAAGAAGTCCCCAGGCAAGTGGAGGATGTGTGTGGACTTCACCGACCTGAACAAGGCTTGCCCAAAGGACAACTACTCCCTTCTTAGGATCGACCAACTAGTACATGAGAGTGTGGGCCATGAACTGCTTAGTTTTATGGATGCCTTATCTGGATATAACTAGACAATAATGGCGGAACATAATCAGGAGAATACTTCATTTATTATAGACCAAGGAACCTACTGCTACAAGGTGATATAAGGGCTGCCTATCAGAGGTTGGTCAACAAGATATTCAAGCGTAGACCGGCCACAATGTAGAGGCATAAATGGACGACATCCTTGTGAAGTCAAAGAAAGCATCATCTCACATGTCGGATCTTGAAGAAACCTTCTTGGTCCTCCCACACTACTAAATGAAGCTTAACCCAACCAAATGTGCTTTCTGGCTACAGTGAGGTAAATTCCTGGGGTTCATGATTACTCAATAGGGCATTAAGACCGACCCCGAGAAGATAACCACCATAGAGCATATGTTCGAGCCTTGCACCATGAAGGAAGTTTAGAAGGTGAACAACAAAATACCAGCATTGGGTTGCTTCCTTTCAATATCTAGTGAGAGAAGTCTCACATTCTTTAAAACTTTGAGAGGAAGTAAGGAGCTAAAGGAAAGCATTGGCTGGAGGGCCGAGTGCAGTGAGGCCTTTAATGACCCTAAAAGATACTTGAGCACTAAGCCACTGCTGAGCCAACCTAGAGAAGGAGAGACATTGTATCTCTACTTAGCCATATCCTAATAAGCAGTAAGCTCTGTCCTAATCCAAGAAGAAGATAATGCCCAAAGGGTTATATACTATGCCAGTCGGATTCCGAAGGCGGCCAAACTCAATTATACTCTCATCAAGAAGGTCTCCTTCACTCTTATAATTATAGCCAGGAGATTCCACCCCTACTTTTAAGCACATACCATAGTGGTGCGGATGAATCTGTCCATAAAGAAAGCACTTGAAAATCCTACCACCTCGTGGAGAATGATCAATTGGTCAGTTGAGCTCAGTAAATATGATGTACAATTTGAGGCCAAAATAACCATAAAAGCACAAGCCTTGGCCGACTTCTTGATAGAGTTGACCACGACAGACGATGAACTATCTCTGCTCATACTGGTTCCCCTACCTAAGTCTTTGACTCCCAAGATAATGAAAGGACTTGCTTCTTAGAAGATGCAGCACCCCCGTGCATGACTTGCGTGAGTTCTCCTTGTGGTGAACATTAAGGCGGACATATCCCCAGGACAAACAGGCAATAGAGTAGGAATAGTCCTACGTGCCCTTAACGGGTCATGCATGAGCATTCCATCACTTTTGAATTCTCAGTCTTAAACAACAAGGTCAAGTATGAAGCATTATTAGCAGGACTCTGAGCCATGCTAGCAGTAAAGGTTGAGCTCGTCTACATCCAGGCTGACTCCTAACTTGTCATCTTCCAAGTAAGACGAGACTATGCGGTCAAAGATTGAAGAATGATCATGTACCTAAATGTCACGCCCCGGGCTCGTGGGCCCGTTAGTGCGTGCAAGCCGTGTGACCCACCGAGAGTAACTCAATGTTGGCTAAAGTTCACCACCAAAATGCTAGTACTAGTGGACCTTAAGCTTCTCTATTTAAGCTAATAATATTTCTTCACACTAGTCCATATAGGACTAAAGTGGGGGTGTCACAATCACCCCACCTTACAAAGACGACATCCTCATCGTCACGACATGACAATTGGCACATCCGAGTATCACTGCCAGGTAATGTGGACTCTAGAGGTGGCTCCTACGAGCTCTAGAGGTAGCTCTCACCACATCCACGGTGTAGCACTTAGCCCCGTATATCACTTAGCTCCACACTTTCAGCTGGCAACTACTCTGATACCAACTAAGATGCCCCTAGGTTCATACAAGGCTACAGTCCAAGGTGAATCCATGGATGTCAAACCTACTATGCACCCACACAGTGTATTAACACATTTCACCAATCACAGTAATATCCTCTAGTAGAATAAAAAAAGAAGTATATATAAAACAAGCCAAAGAATATGATAGTACTGTAATGAACATGATGAATACAGAAGAGATAGCCAAATAATAATATCATGTCTCAAATAAACAAAATAAAATATAACTGAAACGGGAACAAGTGTAATATGTCTCAATACATCGAGTCAAATAAAGTATCACTAAGGCATTCAGCCTTTACAAAAATGAAATACAAACTCTAATGTCTGAACAATAAACAACTACTGTGGAGCACCAAGATAACTACAAATATAATAAAATGGATGGGAGCTAAAATACTACTCTATCAACCTGTGACTCTCCGTGTGCCTAACTCGCCACCTGAAAAGAGGGGAAACAACAAGCGTCAATACACTAGCGAGATCATCTCCACTGCCCCTAAGGGCAAGGGGTAGGAGTATATAAGAAAATACTGTTAGTACATATAGATATAAAATCATCCATACTACACTAAGTGGAAATTGGTATTTAGAAACCCACAACACGAGAGTTAGTACGTCAAGAGAAATAATCCAAACAAGAAAACCCTCATTATATACCATGTCTCAAATTGTGAATCGCTAAATACCAAATCTAATCCTATAAATGAAAAACAACACATATAAAAAATACTACAACTCCAAACCTCAATCATGATGAACTAATGTCACAATCTCGGACTACCCTCGGGTAGTTGGCACAGTCATACGGAAAATACCATCCAACATAAATATCTTCATATATCATACCATGTATGCCAAGTATTTGAAATGTACCCTACTCTCGGGTAATCTAACATGGGGGGAAAAACTACAAAATGTGTGTGTGTGTGTGTGTGTGTGTGTGTGTGTGTGTGTGTGTGTGT
>BQKN01014517.1:0-36807 GCA_022839385.1 Asparagus kiusianus | reverse complement strand
TTTTAAAAAAATATTAGAAATATTTAGCCACGGATTTTCCGTCGCTATAGATCCTTTTAGCGACGGAAAATCCGTGGCTAATGTTACTTTTAGCAACGGAAATAATTTTTTTCTTTTTTTAAAAAAAATAGAACGACGGATTTTCCGTTGCTAATTTTCCGTCGCTGAATTTTAGCGACGGAAAATCCGTCGCTAAAAGTGATTTTAGCTACCCTCAATGTACTGACGGTATTTTAGCGACGAAATGTAATTTTTTCCGTCGCTAAAAGTTGTAGCGACGGATTTTTGACTTTTAGCGACGGATTTGTCCGTCGCTAAAAGTCATGTTTCTAGTAGTGCCACTCCTGGTGTTGTTCGTTTCGTCGTTTTCCGTTGTTTCTGGTTGCGGTTATGTCCGTGATTCAGTTGTGTGGTTGATTGATCTGGAAACGACTCGTTGACTTGATTCTAGATTTGGCAGTAAGTCGGGTTCCTGATTTGGCAGTAAATCCGCTTTGGTGTTTGAGTTCGAATCCTCTCTTGATTGGATGACTCGTTGACTCCCCAAACCGTTGACTTGATTCCGCATGCGAATGGATACATTCTGTTATTCAAGTGTGGTTTGTTAGCTTCGTAGCCTCGTTAGTTCGTTTCGTCGCGTATCGTTTGGCTTCGGTATTTGCAGGCTAACGGTCGTGCTTGGATATGTCGCCCGATGGTCCATTTGTCGAATCGGCGTCGTCGAGCTGTGCGAAGGGACCTATAGGTAATTTTATACGCCTACAATGGTTTTCTGTTTTGAAAACTAAATTTGTACATCTTTCAAATGGCATAGGATTGGTTCAGTTTGGAGTTCATTTGTTATTCGAAATCTTGAATTAAACATTATACTTGTGCATCAGTTTTTTTGCAGGATATATTGTTAGTAAAAAGAACATATCTTTCTCTATACAAACTCATTTTAAGAATGATATTCTATTTTAGAAACTAGATAAATACATACTTCATATTGAAATAGTTTGGTTAAATTTAAAGTTTATTTACTATCTCAAAATCTCAGTTAAAGATTATACAAGTGCTGTAGTTTTCTGTAGAAAATATATATTTAGTACATCTCTTAAATTTTTCATATATAAACAAAATTATGAATAACCCTATTGATCATGATCAGAAAACTATGGTAAACAGAAATGGTTTAACATAAAACCAGAAAAAGATTAAGATCTAACATCAAAAATCATGTTTTTAACAACTCATGTTAAGATCTAACATATAATCAACAATTAAAAGTTGTTAAATTCATTGTTTAACTAAGGGGATGGGATTGGATGCAGATAATCTTGCCTTAATCTCATGTGTAAGCCTCTAAAATAAATACAAGCAATCTCCAAGTGCAAACAACCCTTTCTCCCTTGCCACACGTCAATGCTCTTGTCCTCGTGTCGGTGTAGTGCTTCACAAAGCTCTCAAAATTCATAAGAAAAAGATCTAGGGTTTTTGAGGGGAGGGAGTGGCTGATAGAGTTCATATATATAATAAAAGAGAGTAATTTTGTGAAAAATTAAGATATATATAGAGGCAAACCCGAAACAAACATGTTTGACCCGAACCAGGAAGCCTAGTCTGACTAGGAAAACAACCTTCGGTATTTTGGTCATAACTTTCACGTCCGACCTCAGAATAAGGTGATATAAGATTTGTTGGAAAGCTCTTGAAGATACCTACAACTTTGATCTTTTAATTTTACTAGATTCCAACATTTTTAGTATGTAAAATACATGTACTTTTAACTAGTTATTTTTCCCAGTTTCAGGCGCGTCAACGTGTGCATGATATCACTTCTATATTCACATATATACATTGAATTGATCTCAAATCAATTCCTAGCATACTCAAATATTAATAAATATAATTTATCATATTGTAATATATTTATTATTATTTATTACAAAATATTTAAATTTTTAGGGTTTTACAATTATGTTTTGTTAAAAGTATCACTAATGAAGGGTGTACAACGTTTTGATAGACGGGGCAAGCTTGCCTTGAGGTACATTGGTCAGTTCTTGGTATCGAGCATACATGATGTTTTACATGTTTCTATGCTTAAGCAGCATCTACCCGATGAGGAGGAGAAGCGAGTGTTGAATGCACCGAAGGTCAAGATTCACGATGATTTGACTATGATTGAGATTCCGGTATGCATTCTTGCCAAGGAGGATAAGAAGCTTAGAAATAAAATGATACCCTTAGTTAAAGTTTAGTGGAACTGGAGAGGAACTGAGGAGACTTCATGGGAGTCCGGGGAGGATATGCGTCCCGACTACCCACACATGTTTGAATAGGTAAATTAAACATTCAGTAAGATTTGTTTATGATTTATAGTTATTTGTATGGTCATGTTTATACTTAACGCTAAAATGATGATACTAGCACTTAGCTCCTAAGTATTCGGATCACACGGTATATGATGATACTAGCACTTAGCTCCTAAGTATTCAGAACACACGGTATATATATGGGGTGTTCTTTGTTTAGATTTTTCGCCCGACGTACTTTTTATGTTTAGTTAGGGGTTAACTAGGAGTATTTACATTTTAGACCGTTAAGTATAAATATCTATGATGATTTTTGGGGGTGCCAATATGTTATGCATCACGACTACCCACACCTGCTTGAGTAGGTGGGTTGATTGATTTTGATTGATATTTATGGATTGTTTATATGGGTATATTCATACTTAACGCTAGAATGGAGGTATTAACACTTAACTCCTAATTATTCAAAACACATGATATATATATGTGGGGTTTCTTATTTGGATTTTTTGCCTGACGTACTAATTCCGTCTAGTTAGGGGTTGAATGGGAATATTAGCATTCTAGATTGTTAAGTATAAATATTTTTATATTTTATATCTAGAGATTAATGGTGTGAGATGTGTATATGAGGGTTTTCTTGTCTAGATTATCCCCTCAACGTGTTTTTCTGATATTATTAATCTCTAGAATACGATTGTGGAATTTCGGGAACAAAATTCTTTTTAAGGGTGGAAGAATGTAAAACCCTAAAAATTTGAATATTATGTAAAAAATAATAATAAATATGTTATATGGTGAAACTATAACATATTTTGATGTTTCAGTATGATAGAAATTGATTTGAGATTAATTCAATATATATTTGTGAATATATGAGTGCAAATGCACAAAACAAGCCGATGAGAAATCTGGAAAAGTGATCAAATAGGAGTTTATATATTTTACACATAGATACAATTTGAATCTGGAAAAACATAAAAGACCAAAGTTGTAGGAATCTTCAACATCCTTCCAACAGATCTTAAATCACCTTAATCCGAGGTTGGATGAGAAAGGTATAGCTAAAATACCAAAAATTATTTTCCTAGTCAGACTAGGTTTCCTAGTTCGGGTCAAACGGGTTTATTTAAGGTTTGCATATATATACATGTATTTTTATAAAAATTATCATCTGTTATTAGAGATTAAAACCCTAGCATTCCCTATTTCTCTCTCTCAAACCCTAGCCCTAAAGTTAAGATTTTGGGAGCGTCTTGTGAGATGAGAAGTGAGGAAAAGGCAAGATCTACGACGTTTGGCGACGATGAGTCGTTTCACATCACTTTCAGAGGCTTGCACACGTGATAAGGCAAGATCATATGTATCCAAACTCATTCCCATAGTATTTAATGATTATAAAAGTATTTAATCAATATTTTCATGCTTAAGGCTTAACCTATTATGATGAAGATAAGATTTTTAATGATAAATCTTAACCCAATACTAGATCATTAGTTTTTCCTAATTGTTTATGATAATAATGTGATCATGATCATTACGAGTGATTAAATTTTCTTTTTTAAACATGATAATTATATCTAACCTGTGTGTTAACCCAAATTTTTTGTCTAATTGAATTATAAAAAGGTTTAGTTTTTGTTTTCATCATAGATTTTAGAAAACTGTTGTACGTATGTAACCTTTAACTGTTAATTCGAGATATCATATAAACTCCAAACTGAACAAAACTAGTGTCAAATGAAAACCATTTGAACCTATTTTCCAAAACAGGAAACCATTCTAAGAAAGAAGTTTTATAGAGAAACGTATACTTAATTTACTAATGACATATTCTGTAGAAAACTGCTACACGTCTGTAACATTTAACTAGAAATTTGAGATAACATATAAAATCCAAACTGAACAAAACTTGTGCCAAATGATATCTATGTGGATCTAGTTTTCAAAACAGAAAGCTATTCTTAAAAAGAGGTTTTCTAGAGAAAGATATGCTCAATTTACTAATGATATATTCTGTAAAAAACTATAGATATGCTGATTTGAAATAATTGATATATTATGTGAAGGTTTCTTTGAGTTTTCATGTTAATTAATCATGCTTATACCCTAGGATTGTGATACCTAAGTAAGATAAACATGTTTTAATAAATTTGACCTCTGTTCATGAGTAGTTTTTATCATGTGTTGATAATCATTTTGTTTACATATGAGATAATTTGGAAGATATAATAATTTAATTTGATGATTCAGATAATTCCTATTGCATATACCAAATATAAAATCTTATTTTAACATCATGATATGTACAATTGATATAAGCACTCTTTGTGCACAAAAGAATGCGTGTATTGACAGAATAGTCGACTACTAAGCTTAGTAGTCGGCTACTCGTGCCAAGTTGAGTATAACAGAACCTGTATGTTTATAGAGTAGTCAACTAATGTTCTTAATAGTCGACTACTGAAACTGATATATGTTATTACAGAGTCTAGATGGACTCGGTGTAGTAAACTACTAAGCGTAGTAGTCGACTACTAAGGCTGTTGCCTGAATTTTTGTTTTGCATCTGTTTGAGATATGTTTGCGGGTTTCAAGCCACACTTCTTTATACGTAAATTTATGAACAGTATAGTAGAACACACATGGATATGCTAAAAGGAATTATGACAGGTTTTGACCTAATTATTTTAAGAAAGAGTTTAGTACATATTATACACATACCTTCTGGATATCATTGATGTGTTCAGTTTATTACTACGGGGGTAGTGTGTTGATATTCCATTTGTACAGGCAATTGAATCGGGTTTAGAATGCTTTATCTAGCAGTCCATCCTGTACTAGGGTGCGATAAGGATTATGAGTCGTATTTCTAGGATACCTACTTAGTAGTCTGTCCTGCACTCGTGTTACGTACAAAGATACGATGAGACTAATGAGCCTTGTACATTGTTAGCATAATGATCGGGTAGTCCGTCCTGCATGATGATGCGATGAATCAGAATCTTGTAAGGATTTGCATTGAGACGATTATTGATAACATGAGTCTTTGGTAGATGCCAGTTATGTTTTTGACTGACTGCTGAAATATATGACGCAGAGTACTTTGTATTTGAAAGTACACGGGATTTGTGTTGGTATTCATTCTATCTTCCATGTGATAGTAAAAGATATTATGATTATGATATGTTGATGTCTTTACTTTCTTTTACTGCTTTTCATTATTTTCTTAGTTGGGATCAATAATTAGCGATTCATAATTTAAGACATATGGAATATACATGAGAATTTCCTTATTTGGATTATTTCGCTCGACGTACCAGTCTCGTGTTGTAGATTTCTAACTGTTGATTTCATTTAGATTGTTTATCTTCAGTTCGGTATTAAAATTTACATGTTTATAATTAAGGATATATGGTATATACATGAGGGTTTCTTTGTTTGGATTATTTTGCTCGACGTACTACGTCTCGTATTATAGGTGTCTAAATATTAATCCTATTAGATATGGGGGGTAAATGATCTAGGTAGACTATGCTTAATAGATAGAGTCTTCACTCTATCTAGCAGCCCTTCCCCTCGGGATGGATGAAGGTGATCTTCCTATAGCACTTTGACGCTCTTGTTATTGCTCTTTTTCTTCTAATATTCTTTCACGTAATTCGGAGTGCCGGAGAGTCGCAGGATGATAGAGTTCTTGTATAGTCGTCATCACATGAGATTTATTAGAGGCTCCACCATAGTTTTATATTTTTATTCAGACCTTAGAGTTTATTTCATAATGCAAAGGCAGTGTGTCTTAGTTTGATTTTTAGTTGTTTCTTCAAACATATTTATTCATTTTGGATATTAGATGTATTCCAGGTTGTTCTTTGAGACATGATTTATTTATGAGATACTTTTCTATATCATGTCTATTGTAGTTATTTCCTTTCTTTTGCCTATTTTGTACCTGTATTTTATTTTGATTCCACTAGAGGATATTGTTGTGATTGGTAAAACTTGTTATTGTACAGTGTGAGTGCATGGCAGGTTTGATATCTCTGGATTCATCTTAAACTGCAACAATGTATGAAAATAGGGGCGTCACAAAAACTGTACATTTTCGGCCTGTTCAGTCGACTGAAGTTACCATCAGTCGACTGATGGGTTTGTGTTTTCCCTTTTGTTTTGTGAATGACCCTATCAGTCGACCGATGAGGTTGTTGGTCGACTGATCTAGACGGCTTTTGTGAGATTGAATCTTTTGCTTGTGTGTTCATTTGGTGAGCATTTTTGTGTAAGACATGAGCTGATATTCATGTATATTTTGAAGAGTACACGTACGGGGATTGAGTACGCATGATTACATTGTTTGCGGTATCCAAATAGGTTACAATCGTTAAGATTAACAACTATTATTATATGTATTATAAATATGATTGGTTGGATGGGGTTAGTCAGGTCCCATAATGAGACCACTGATGGACTATACTCCGAGTGCTTTAGTCGGGTCTTGCAATGAGACCACACATGGACTATAATTCTTTATCGGTCCGAATGGAGATGTGAAGAGGTTGAAATACCTATCTATCGGTCCGTACGAAGATGTGAAGTGGTTGAAATACCTATCTATCGGTCCGCACGAAGATGCGAAGAGGTTGAAATACCTATCTATCTGTCCGTACAAAGATGCATAGAGGTTGATATACCTATCTATCGGTCCGTATGGTTATGCGATGAGTTATTATACTTAGTTACTGGTCCGCACGAGAGTGCGATGAATTGGCATACCTAGTTATTGGTCCGTACAGGAGTGCAATGAACTGACATATCTATTTACCGGTCCGCATGGGGGTACGATGAGTTGAAGTATTCCAGAGAAGGACGATTCGATAAATAACATAAGTGTAGGTGAATATTGACATCATCGATATGATCCATTGTTAAAGTATTTCATAACTTTGATACACGAGTGGGTTAATATCTGTTTTACCCACTAAGGGTAGTTTGAAGAGTTGATATGACATTTTTGGAGATGTATGATGTGGTATTTCATGTATTATCTTTCTTGTATTCATTTATTCTTAGTTTTGGAGTTAAAATTTAGTGATTCATAATTTGAGACATATGGTATATACATGAGGGTTTCCTTGTTTGGATTATTTCGCTCGATGTACCAGTCTCGTGCTGTGAGTTTCTAAGTATTAACCTTAGTTTAGTATAGGGTAAGGTAGACTATGCACTTATAGGTAGAGCCTCCATCATAACTACTAGCCCTTCCCCTGGGGGCAGATGAAGATGATCTTGCTAGCGCTCTAACGTTGTGGTTTTCACTTCTTTTCAGGTAGCGGAGCAGAGTTTCAGAGAGTCGTAGGTTGACGGATTCTCGGCATAGTCACCGTTATATATGTTTAGTAGTTATGCTCCATAATTGTTTAGTTTATTAGTTGATGTTTAGATTTGTATTATATTTTGTGAGCTGAGAGAGCCTATGTATTTTTCAGTTGACTCTAGTAGTTATGATTTTGGATCACTTATTTCAAACTGTTGGTCATATTTTCTTTTATATCTGTTGAGATCTAATTATTTGGAGATTTATCAAATATTTTTGTGTTCTATTTCTTATCTTCATCTCTTTTATACCTTCTTGTACCTGTACTATCTTATTTGTTTCCACTAGAGGGATATTTCTGTAATGGTGAAACATATCATTGTATAGTATTGGTACATAGCAGGTTTGACATCCTTGGTTTCAACTTGGACTACATCCTTGTGTGAACCCGGGGGCGTCACATATTGGGGTTTTAGGTTTGGTAGATATAGGATCCAATATGCGAAAATTAATTTAAAAAGAAAACTGCTGGATTTGTAGTCGACTACTAATATGATTAGTCGACTATACTGTAATTGACAGAGAGCAGTTTTCAGATTTTACTTTTTATTAGTCGACTACTGCTCCTATTAGTCGACTACTAAGGAAAATGACAGAATATTTTATATGAAATGCTTGTGCATGTAGTCGACTACTAACCTAATTCGTCGACTATTAAGGATGTATATGCATATGTGTTGATTTTAAAAATTAATTTAAATCTTCAATTGAATGTATACCCAATTCCCTTCTTAATTTAACATAAATTTCTTCTTTTAATGGTTTTGTTAGTATATCTGTAATTTGTTTATCAGTAGATATAAATTCTAATGAAATATATCCTTTAAGCACATGATCACGTAAGAAATAATGTCTAATGTCAATATGTTTTGTACATGAATGTTGAATAGGATTTTTAGATAAATTAATGGCATTAGAATTGTCAACATTATGGAGGATGTGGGACAAACTATACTATAATCAGATAATGTGTGTTTCATCCATAGAACTTGTGCATATGCAAAATTACAGCAATATATTATGCTTTAGTTGTTGATAATGATACTGAATTTTATTTTTTACTAAACCAAGATACAATTGAATGTCCTATGAAATGACACGTACCACTTGTACTTTTTCTATCAGAATTAAATCTGACAAAATCAGTATCACTATATGATAATATATCAAATGTGCTATTCTTTGAATAAAATAAACCAAAATTTATAGTATCCTTAAGATATCTAAAAAAAATTTTACTGCTTTAAGGTGTGACTCTTTAGGATTAGATTGAAATCTAACACATAAACAAACACTAAACATAATATCGGGTCTACAAGTTGTAATGTAAAGAAGTGATCCAATCATACCTCGATAAAGCTTTTGATCAACATTCTTACCATTTTTATCTTTGTTAAGTGATGTAGTTGTACTCATTTGTATTGGTTTGCTAGTAGTGCTATGCAATCCAAAGCATTTGAGTAATTCTTTAGCATATTTGCTTTGGTTGGTGAGAATTTCTTCCTTTAATTGTTTGATTTGAAGTCCAAGGAAGAAGTTGAGTTCACCCAAGTGACTCATTTTAAATTCATCCTGCATAGTCTTAGCAAACTCTTGACAAATATCATTGTTAGTAGAACCAAATATTATATCATCTACATATATTTGAATTAATAATATATCATTATTTATTTTCTTAATAAATAGTATAGAATCAACTTTCCTAATTTTAAATCTGAAAGTTAAAAGAAAATTCTTTAGTCTATCATACCAAGCACTGGTGCTTGTTTAGGACCATATAAAGCTTTCTTAAGTTTCAAAACATGGTTTGGAAAACTTTCATATTCAAATCCGGGAGGTTGTTCTACGAAAACTTCTTCTTTAATAAAACCATTTATAAATACGCTTTTAACATCGATTTGATATAATTTAAAATCCATAAAATATACAAATGCAAGTAAAATTCTTATAGATTCTAAACGAGCAACCGGTGCATAGGTTTCATCATAATCAATACTTTCTTCTTGATTATGACCTTGTGCAATCAATCTAGATTTCTTTCTAATAACTTATCCAGATTCATCCAATTTATTTATAAATATCCATTTGGTTCCTATAATATATTTATTTTAAGTCTCCGACCTAGAACTCTAGTTCCTCTTGCATAGCGAATATCTAAAAATTATCTTTACATACTTCTTTAATATTTTTATGTTCACTTGTTAAAATAAATGCAACATGTGTATATAAATCCAATTGTAATCTAGTTTGAACACCTTTAGAAATATCACCTATGATAAAATTATGTGGATGATTCCTAACATCTACATATTCTTTAGGTAAAACATTAGGATCATTAGGATTGTCATCAATAATAGGGGGTGGTTGATTAACAATATCATCATCATCATGATTATTATTATTAATGTTAGAATTTGAATTAGATTCATCAAAAGAAACATACAAGGATTCTTCTATTGTAGAAGTCTTTTTATTATAAATTCGATAAGCTTTACTATGCATAGAATAACCTAAAAAAAATTCCTACATCTGATTTAGAATTATACTTGTCCGAGGAGAGCAAACCGAGTGATTCCTCAAAAGGAAGAAGGCGGAGAGAGGCCAACAGGCGACGAATGCTCCAACACAGAATTTCAACCCACGGGGGAAAGGTAAGGCACATGCTAATGTAGTTGATGCTAATCAAACTTTCCAATTGCAACCTCAGCAACAGCCGCAACAATGAGCACCACAACAATCGCAGTCGCAATGGCAACAACAGCCTCAGAAGAAAAGATCGGAGCCAAGATTTCCTAAAGTGTACTCCTTCAAAGATGACAAAGTTCCCGTTATCTTTAAGTACCTGTTGGAGAACAACAAAATCCAACTGCCGGCGATTGTGGATCAAGAAGGGGCCAGCAAAGTGACGGATCCGAAGTATTGTGAATACCATAGAGTGGTCCATCACCCTACAAGGTCATGTTACCATCTCAAGGATAAGATCCAGGCGTTAATTGATGTGAGCGTCATAACCCCGAAGCCGTCCAAGAACGTAAGAGCAAATGCAGTATCAATCAGCTTTGGATCAGTACCCACAGCGTGGTTTGAACCAAAACACATCACCAAAGTGGGAATGAAGACAATAAACGACGACCCATACAGACAGCGCCAAAAAGGACTTGTGCCACACACAGCCCCAAACGGCGAAATCCTCTGGGTCCATCCTGATCTTATTGGAGACGAGCAGTGGGCAACTTCCTCAACTAGAAAGGGTAAAGGCAAGGCTTGCAACGCTACTTCCGCGATCTTCGAAGAGGATGGTGATGAAGCTCCTACCTTCCCGCTCTCCGAAGAAGAACAAGAAGTTTTTGCCACTAGAAGCGGAAATCAATACCACTTCAACTATCCATCCCCTGGTGATCAGCTAGTTGAGCAGGGGGTGACTAAACGGGGACCAGCCAAAACCCTCGCGGAACTGGGGGTGGTTACAAATCCTAGACCGGTTGAAGAAGTTCGACGAAAGCCGGTTGATAAACAGAAAGAAAAGAGGCCCCAAGAGGTGCAGAATCCGAAGCAGTCTCGTTTCAATCGTCCGATTGGAAGAGATAAACCGGAGAGATCGAACACTCCGCGCATCTTTGATATTATGGCTCAATTAGCTAACATTCCAGCGCGGATATCACTGTATGAGTTGCTACGGTTATCTAAAGAAACCAGAGAAGCCTTGCAAGAAGCCTTGGCCAATTCAGAAGTGTTCCTTACTCAGATCAAGCCGGTACCTGAAGAGCCAGAACAGTTAATTCAACACTGCAATATAGCGGCTAAAAACCTTCCCTGCATTACCTTCACCAAAGAAGGTATGCAGACGAGGAATTCGAACAATGATCGACCCCTATATTTCATTGGGTACATTGGCTCCAGCGAAGTCAACCGAATCCAAGTGGATCCGGGTTCCGTTGTGAGTATTATGCCGCTTCGTTTGATGCATAGCCTCGGCATTCCAGTCAGTAAATTAGCATCCACAGGCACTGTTATCTATGGATTCAACACTAGCGGGTCAAGACCTTTGGGCAAGATCCGAATAAAGTGTCAAATGGGTGACTTGAAGACGGAGGTCACATGTTACGTGATTGATGCCGAGACATCATATAACTTACTACTGGGTCGACCTTGGATCCATGGTAACGTTATAATTCCTTCCACTCTCCATCAGTGTTTGAAATATGTCGACACTGATGGTAAGGTCAGGACGGTGGTCTCGGATAAGCAACCATTCAAAGGGTTTGAGAATTACTTCACTGATTCTCTCCTTTATGGTAACGAATCTGATACTGAACCATCGGCCCAGGGCACGGACAGCGGAGAAGAAACTGATACCGAAGCCGGATTTGATTACGATGGAGGTTTTGTTTTAAATGACATTGTACCCTTTATAATCAATCTTGACGATGAACAATCGTCAGATGGCAGTTGTAACCGGCAGCTTGCCAATAATAAAATAAATGATGATTTAGAGTACTCACTGTCTCTTGATGATGTGATAAAGGGATTGTACGATAATCCCGATTTATATACACCGCTTCGATCGTCCTATATAACAAAGAAACACCTCCAGCATTCTTTCGGAACAACCCTGATCGTTCCTACCAAAATAGGAGGCGAAAAAGAAGTGATTTACGGTAAAGGAGAGAGTTTTCCATTACCTGATTATTTCTTAAGAGAAGATGAGAATGATGACAAACCTGGTCGACATTTATCTAAGTATAGTCTGGAAGTGCGCAAGCTCATGGAAAAACAGGGATATGATTTCACACTCGGAGAAGGTTTATACTTCGATCGAGGTTTCCGCATTCCAGCCAAAGCAGCATATGTACCAAAAGGGAAACCGGATGATTATTATAAATTCAGACGGGGATTAGGGTATGTCTCTTCTTCAGAAGACGAATGTTGCTGGTTAATCAATGACCAATCATCTGGGCAATACAAAGATGGTTACTCGTCAGATTCCTCGGAATAGGATTCCGATACAAGTCTGGGGGAAGTATTCAAAGCCCTAATGACGAACATGACTACAGCTGATCCATCCACAATGGAGGACAATGATCAAATGCCAACGTAGGAAGACCCATGGGTTCATCACCTGAACATGCAGTACGGCGATAGGTTTGAACAGAGGGAACCCCCAACTGAAGATAAAATAGTCCAAATTAACATGGGCGACGAGGCAAACCCAAAGCATATATTTATCAACGATAGTCTTCCCCCAAATGAGAAGGAGGAATTAATTGCTCTCATCAGGGAATATATCGACGTCTTCGCTTGGAACTATGAAGACATGCCAGGGCTCGACCCCAATGTGGCAATGCACCGCCTCGATATCAAGTCGGATGCCAAACCTGTCAAACAACAACAAAGACGGTTTCGTCCACAGATTATGGAAGCCATTGAGGCGGAGGTTAAGAAATTGATTGACTAAGGATTTATCCGAGAGGAACAACATCCAGACTGGCTAGCCAATATTGTTCCCGTCATGAAGAAGAACGGTAAAATCAGGATTTGTATCGACTTTAGGAACCTGAATGCGGCATGTCCAAAAGATGACTTTCCTCTCCCAATCACAGACATCATCATCGACAATACGTGCGGATTTGAGAGAATGTCTTTTATGGATGGTTTTTCAGGATATAACCAGATCAAGAAGCACCCGGATGACGAGAAGCATACTGCGTTCAGAACGCCCCTCGGTGTCTTTTGCTACACGGTGATGCCTTTCGGTCTAAAGAATGCAGGCGCCACATACCAGCGAGCAATGACTAAGATTTTCCAAGAACATCTCAGGAAAACAGTCGAGTGCTACGTTGACGATTTGGTTGTAAAAAGCCGCAACAAAGAAGATCACATCAAGGACTTGAAGACGATGTTCGATCTAATACGGAGTCATCAATTAAAGATGAACCCCACTAAATCTTTCCTTGGAATGTGCAGTGGAAAATTCTTTGGATTCGTCATCACCACTAAAGGTATACATATCGATCCTGACAAGGTGAAGGCGATACATGAATTGCAACCCCCGAGAAATCTAAGAGAACTCAAAGGATTGTAAGGGCGTTTAGCTTACATCCGGCGGTTCATCTCAAATCTTTCTAGGAAGTGCCAACCATTCTCTAAGCTAAACAAGAAAGGTGTGTCATTTATTTGGGACGACGCCTGCCAAAAAGCACTCAAAGATATCAAAACATATCTGACGAATCCTCTTGTTCTCGTCGCACCAAAATCAGGTAAACTGTTCTTGATTTACATCAAGGCGATGAACCACTCGATAAGTGCTTTGTTAGCACAAGATGATGATAATGGTCACGAACAAGCAGTTTATTACCTAAGTCGGACCTTGGTAGGCGCCGAGTCTCGATATCCGATGATTGAGAAAGAATGCCTTGCATTGGTATTCGCAGTACAAAAGATGCGGTATTACTTGGTCGAACAGACGATTTACGTCATTTCTAACGTTAATCCAGTACGGGTATTTATGACTCAACCGGGTTCGATGAATTGGCGGTTAACGAAGTGGGCCCTTCTCTTGTCCCAGTATGATTTGCACTTCAAACAGCAGAAGTCGGTCAAAGGACAAGCGATTTGTGATCTTTTGGCGGCAAATCCTACAAAAGATACGGCAGAAGTATATGATGACTTGCCGGATGAAACCCACGAGGTTAACACTACATCACACCAACAAGTATGGTAATTATACTTTGACGGTGCTTCGAGAGCAGTTAATATGGCAGTAACCCCCGGATGTCCTAAGGTCTCCTCCGGAGTTGGAGTTGTCTTAGTTTCCCCGGGGAAGCATGTAATGCCTCGGGCTTATTCACTGACTGGTCCGTGTTCCAATAACGTAGCCGAGTACAACACGATTCTCATTGGACTCAGTTTCGCCAAGGAGTTGGGGGTGGAATATCTAGAAGCTTTTGGGGATTCTAAATTGATAGTCAACCAAGTCCGTGGAGTATATAAGGTCAGGAACCAAGACCTGATCCCGTACCACCAGGAGGCCATCAAATTGGCAGATTCTTTTGAAGAATTCTTTATTGAATACATCTCTCGTCTCCAGAACGCTTACGCGGATGCACGGGCAGCACTAGCGGTATCACTTGCGCAGCCTCCCGAAACTAAACTGCTAGTCACAGTAAGATCGCATCAACTCTTCATACCTATATATAATATAGATATCGAAGGGGAAGATGATAGAAACGTAAACACCAATGAGGTGAATTCAACTCAAATTGGGTCTGAGTCCCGAGATTGGCATTTCCTATCATTGACTATGTCCAATATGGTATTTTGCCAGAGGATGTAAAAGAAAGGGAATCAATCCGCCGAAGAGCACCAAGATTCTTCTATAATACTGAGACCCATACATTATACCATCGGGGGTACGATGGTTTGTTACTCCGATGCCTTTCGAACAAAGAAGCAGAAGAAGTTCTTAAGGAAGCGCACGAAGGAGAATGTGGTGTGCATCAACCTGGTCCCAAGCTATATGATCGTATCAGGAGAATGGGATATTTTTGGCCGACAATAGTTCATGATGCAATCAAATACGCCCGAGAATGTCATGCCTGTCAAGTACATGCAAATTATATGCATCAACCACCGGAGCGTTTACACACGTCAACCACGTCTTGGCCGTTCGAAACATGGGGTATGGACATTGTCGGTCCTATTTTTCCCCCTTTAGTCAAAGGCGATCGATTTATTCTCACAATCACGGATTACTTTTCAAAGTGGGCTGAAGCGATTCCGCTTAGAGAAGTGAAGACGAACAACGTCATCAATTTCATCAAACATCATGTCATATACCGACACGGCGTGCCAAGATGGATCATTCATGATAACAGTCCACAGTTCATAAGCAATGCTTTTGTCAGGTTTTGTGACAAGTTCAAAATTCAAGATGTTTCGTCAACAGCTTATTATCCCGTCGCGAATGGATTAGCTGAAGCTTTTAACAAGACGATCATTAAGATCCTGTCAAAGCTCTTGAAGACCAATAAACGAGACTGGGATGATAAACTCGGTGAAGCACTCTTGGCCTATCGTACCACCATACGCACACCTACAGGAGCCACCCCATACTCATTGGTATATGGATGTGAAGCTGTGCTGCCATTGGAAATCCAAATCCCATCCCTTCGGATTGCTCTCGCAACGGAGATGACGACGGAAGAACAACATCAGAAACATATCGAAGAACTCGAAATGTTGGATGAAAAGCGCTTGGAAGCTCAACAACACATTGAGTTTTATCAAGCCAGAATATCTAGGGCTTTTAACAAAAGAGTTCGACAGAGAAGCTTCAAGGAAGGAGATCTGGTCCTCGCTGCTCACCGACCGATAATCCTCAACTCCAAGAAGAAAAGTAAATTCGAACCCAAATGGGAAGGACCGTTTGTGATAAACACAGTCTACTCAAATGGCGCTTATCGTCTGATTTCTCTAGAGGGCGTCAGGCAATTAATGCCAATAAATAGGAAGTTCCTAAAAAAATACTATCCCTAGTACATTCAGGATAACCCATTTATCGGGAAGTTCCTTGAAGAATATTACACTTAATATTCTAGAGGATAACCCAAGATTATTATCACCACCAAAATCCCTCACTAATCAATTTCAATTGACAGTGAGTCCACCAAAAATGTCTTTCTGGTCTAAACCACCAACAAATTCTCCTCTTGATTCTCTCCACGAACAATAGGTCTACCTTCAGTTCAGAGTCTCCTTTCGATAAACGAAAGAACTCCCTTCCTTTTCTCTTTGGTTAAGCCTTCTCACGGTTAGAACCGAAGCCAAAAGTTCATTTCGATAAACGAAAAACTCATCTTCAGACTAGATAACCAATCCTATAAAAGGTAAGCTTATCTAGATCTTCCGGATTCTCGGAGTGGAGATCCCACTTCTAGTTTCTTTCTTGCACTGGAAATAGAATATAAAATTTTTCCTTTCTAAAATCAAGGAATAGAATATAAAATTCTTCCTTCCTTGTTCGAGAAATAGAATATAAAATTCTTCCTTTCCCACACCAATCCTTTTCCAAGAATTTAGGATTCATCCTAGAAAGTTTATCCCGAATCCTAAGCAGGGATAAGTCTGCACCTAACACGCGCTGTCGGTTTAGTCTTTCTCCGTAGAAGAAGACACCAGAGTTTAATTCTGGGGTATTCTATCCTGAAACCTAAGCAGGGATAAGTCTGCGCCTAACCCGCGCTGCCGGTTAGTTCTTAACCGTTAAAAAGAAAACTCGCCCACATATTCAACATTGTGGCAGGTTGTTATTAATAACACCAAAATCCATGCCTTACACGCATGGGGAATTTCATCCTGAATCCTAAGAAAGGATATACTGACGCCTAACACGTGCCGCCGGTTTAGTCTTTCTCCGCAGAAAAAGACACCAGAGTTCGATTCTGGGGTATCTTATCCTGAAACCTAAGTAAGGATAAGTCAGCGTCTAATACACGTTGTCGGGTAGCCTATTCCCGTAACAATGGCGAAGCCTACGTATTCAAAGTCGTAGCAGCAAGTCTAAGGGAGTTCATTCCGTTAGCACAACGTCACATATGGAACGGATTTAGATAATCCGCATGCTAGCCCGACTCAAACGGTAGTCGGTAAAGGCTAATCAAATCCGTTTAAGGCTAGGGGTTAGCCAAAAATCCTAAAGTCAACGCCTAACACGCGTCGCCGGGTAGCCTATTCCCGTAACAAATGGTAAAGCCTATGTATTCAACATCATAGCACAAAGTCTAAGGGAGTTCATTCCTTTAGCACAACGTCACATGCGGAACGGACTAAAACAATCCGCATGTAAGTCCGATTCAAACGGTAATCGATAAGAGCACGTCAAATCCGTTGAGGGCTGAGGATTTGCCAAAAATCCTAAGTCAACGTCTCATACACGTTGCTGTTTAGTCTTTTCATATGAGAAAGACGAAGTCTACGTATTCGATATCGTAGCACTAAAAGGGTTAACTCTTTTAACTTAACGTCACATGCGGAACAGACTTAAACAATCCGCATGCTAGCCCGACTCAAACGGTAGTCGAAAAGGCTTATCAAACCCGTTGAGGGCTGAGAATTTGCCAAAAATTCTATAAATACGAGTCATTGACGCATCAACTTTATGAGTTGGTCTCGTGACTTGGGCATCCAACAACTTCGGACTGTCACGCTCCAATTTCTTAAGAGTTTAAACTGTGTATACTCCAGCAAATGTACGAGTATAAACTATGTCAAACGCTGGATAACACATCACAATGAAGCTCAAATGTCGGATAACGCGTCACAATGAAGCTCAAACGCCAGACAGCGTATTGTAAATGAAGACCCAACGCCGACAATCGATGGTTAGTTCTATGTTGAAACAGCAAGCACGAGCTAAAGATAATGAAAAATCAGGAGTTAGCTTCAAGTTCGAAATTCCGACAGCGGTCAGATAATAAATGCAGCACCAGAACCCTTGCAGACATTGGACAAAGCACCGAATAGCCTGAAGGATTAAAGGAATCAAGAATAGAAGCCATTCCAAACATCCCGTCATAACTGATTGAAGGTTGAGACAATCATATCCAAAGTATTCCAGACTCTTCTATAAAAGAATGAGGCTGAAATACTTTGGAGGGTGTATCTGTAGGCGTATAAAACTGCTTATAGGTCCCTTAACACAGCTCGACGCGGTGATTTGACAAACCAACGAACCATCGGGCGATGAATCCAAGAATGATTGTTAAACCATAATATCGAAGTTAAGTGAGACGCGATGAAGCGGATTAACGAGGTGACGAGGTTAACGAATCGCACGCAGACAACGGAATACTTCCAATTGCGTGCCTAATCAAGCTAACGGGTCGATGAATCAACGAATCATCCAACCGTATAGTCCACCACATCAATCAAGATCGAGAGCGGACTCGAACTCGAACACCAAAGCGGATTTACTACCAAATCGGGATCCGGACTACCAAATCAGGATCCGGACTGCCAAATCAAGATCCAGACTGCCAAATCAGAGTCCAGATCAATAAATCAGAGTTCGGATAAATCGTGAAATCAGAAAATGACGAACCAACATTTGGAGGACTCGGCCAAAAACCGAGCCACCTCTAGGTGGCTCGGTGGCCGAGCCACCAATTGGTGGCTCGGCCAAAACCGAGCCACCTTTTGGTGGCTCGGTGGCCGGCCGAGCCACCTTTTGGTGGCCCGGTGCCTCGGCCACCTGGGCCAAGGCATAGATCTGATTGCCTATAAATAGGCTAGAGGGGCTCATTTGTAGAGGGTTGGAATTTTTGGAGGCGAAGCTCTGCTGAATTGAGATCTGAACCTTGGAGATTTGAAGCTTTGAAGACTTGCTCTTTCAGATCCGGTGCTCGGCGATCATCCACGTCAAACAAGGCAGGAGTTCAAGAGGGATCGGATCTGAGATCTACACGGTTACCCTCCGGATCAAAACTTCGTTTTTGATCCCAAGAAGAGTATCGATTTCGCTTGGTCGATTTCGATTACTTCGGGCGATTATTTTCTTAGTGAATTAATCCCCCTCGGCTATTATTTCCTTTGCGAAATAATACCCACCATACTGTGTAGATCTGACCGGATCTAGATCGCGCGGTTGTCCACGGATTAACCCTGGCGCATGCAAATAACCCACAAAAGCAAGAGACCGCAAAACAGGATCTTGCGATTCGTTCGAAAAAGGAAAGTTGTAATCTTTTTATCTTTTTTTGATTTTGTTGTAACCGGATCTTATAAAAAGACCGAATCTTTTGTAATCAAAAAAACAGTTACTTGAGAGAACAATGAATTCAATGAAGAAAGCAACTTTTACCGCGAACACTAATAAGCAAACTTAATCAATAAGATATGATCCTCCCAGCTATCCTGTAAATCTATAATACATGTTTGCTACATGTTTTCCGACACTTGGTTTACTCTCTCCGTTTATCCATCCGTCTGTGGGTGGACAACACTAGAATATCACAACCGGCTACTAAATAAATACTGAAAACTCCACTAGAAGTGTCTTTTCACATCTTGTACATTTTTCTTGTGCCTGGATGCACTGTATATCTGATACGATGCGCCTAAACTATCGCAAAATAAGCCATATCCTCCGGGTCTATATCAAAATACCTCATAGTCCTGCTAATGACGAGTCCACGTAAATGACAAATGACGTATCACTATTTAGAACATTCAAAATTGTTACTATAGTCTATCTAGCCTTAATAGTCTCAAAGGCTTCCTGGCACTCCGTGCCCAAAGCAAACTATACACCCTTCTTTGTAAGGTGTGTAAGTAGTATCACAATCTTCAAAAATCACTGAATGAACTTTCTCTCATACAATTCCAAAAGTACGAACCCCTGTAATGGTTCTTAGTGGCTCCCAATCAAGTACAACCTCAACAATGGCTGGATCCACTGTTATGCCCCACCTGCTAATGACGTGGCCTAAAAATCTAATCTCTTATAGCCAAAACTTGTATTTGCTGGACTCGGTGCATCACTGATGCCTCTAATCTTGACTTTCCGCTATCCCCGCAATGCCAATAGAGGATGCTTCTCGTATTCTGCTTCCGATCTCAAAAAGATAAGGATGACGCCAATAAAACAACTACGAACTGGTCCTAACATGGATGAACAACCCGGTTCATCAAATACATGAATACCAGAGGTACATTGGTCAGCCCAAATGGCATGACAAGAACTCAAAAGACCCATATTGAGTCAGAAAATATGGTTTTGGAAATATCCATTTACCACACTTGCAACTGGATATAACTAGAACGAAGATCAATCTTTGAGAAATGTTGCGCTCCCCGTAGCTAGTCGGACAAGTCATAAATCCTCTACAGTGGATCCGAGATCCGGGAAGTGACCTTGTTCAACTCACGATAATCGATACACAATCGCATGCTATAGTCCTTCTTCCCCACGAAGCAGACCAGTGCTCCCATGAAAAAAAATGACTCCAGATAATGAAACTCTAAGATAACAACTCATCTAGCTGAGTCTGTAGCTCCCATATCTCAGCGGGTGCCATATGATATGATAAGGTGATCGGAATATCGGTACGGTGCCTGTTGCAACTCGATGTAGGGAAACAACCTCTCTCACTGGAGAAAATGTAGGTATGTCTTGAACGACATCCTGATACTCTGAGACAACTCCGGTCTCGCACAAAACTGCACCCCGATCCCGTATCATCACCTCCTTGATGTATTCCATAAATGACTCTGCATTCTGGTTACCCTATGAGCTTGCTACTATTTATACAATCCCAACGAATGCTCACAAGCGTACTATTTTAGCAAAACAGTCAATTCTGATATTGTAGGATGATAACCATTTCATACTAAAAATAATGTCGAAGTTCGACATCCACAAAACGATCAGGTCAAAGATGAACTCCAACTCATTTATACTGATGACACACCTCCTACATATACTCTCTAATAGGGACACCTCCCTTAGAGGAGTACATACTGATAATGGAACGCCTAAACATTATGCTACAAGCTGATGTCTAATCATGACATCATGATAGATAAAAAAATGCAAAGCTTCTGAATCAACAAGATTCGAGTTGGATAAGAATTTACTACGAAAACTCTGCTTGCACTATGATCACGTGGCGTAACTACATAAACTCTGCTGGTGGCCGACACCTGCTGCGCTGCTGGCGGTGAAACACATGGGTCCATCTAACACTGATGATTACTCTGAATAGCACAATTCTGGCCTATAGGCCCCTAAATCCTCGGAATAACCGGTAGCACATCTATCCTCCGATGCTGGCCGTAACTGTTGCCCTAAGATTATTGACCCTGATCTCTATCATGCTAGTCTCTTGCTGGTGTACTACGACAATTCTTCGCTCTATGTTCGATCTTGCTATAATTGTATCATGTGTCCCGAATCATGCGCTGCTGCGGCGCTATCAAATCATGTTGTGCTATCTTCTTATAATGTCTTTGTTGCTGATGGTAAAAATCCTTACCCCGCTGCTGGGTCCTCTAGATCCCATAAAAGGCCTCTTGTCCTTGTCATTGCCATCATTCTAGTCTTGATTTCGTAATTAACTATAGGCACATCTCACTGTTTTAAGCAAACTAGCTCTAACTGCTTGTCGAAGAAGTAAACAAAATTTTCCAAATAACTGATATTCACTGTCCCGACGAAAATCTAAAATCGTAGCTATCCTTTGCTGCTATTCTCCGGTGATATCCTCTATGCTAAATATATTTAACCTCTGGTTTGGTATTGAGTCTACGTTAAGAAATTTTCATATATTCCTTTTTATTTATAAGCTGCATATGAATATAGTGTGCCCTACACTATAGTGTTCTCAGTGTCCTACATCTTTCTTATTCTTACAGAGCCAAGCCTCCTGCTCTGTATCTCTATCAACAAATGGTTATGGTGATAATCTAATCATTAGTATTACCTCTTCAATAGGCACAATTGGTACAACGGGGGTGGAACTCCAGAAAATATAATGTGGCTCGTTACTCGCTCCTCGAGTGTTGCTAGTCTCTACTTCTGCAAACGGTGTCATAAAGTCGATCAAATGCTATAAAGCCTGCTGTGGCTCGGGTTCTGTTTGCTTAGCTCTTCGGGTATGAGTTTTATCTCGACTACATCCTCGTTCCAACATTTATAATATCGAGAGGAGAGCTTATGATCATAGTAAGTTAGATCACAAACATATATACATATATATATAAGGTATCACAATACGTATTCATAACATATAGTATTCACACAAATACTTTAAATCAACATAAAATAATTATCATAAAAAATTGAAATTTTGAGATATACGCACATATCATCCTCACCCATTCTAGGAATTCCTAACGGACTCTATACGTGAATCCTAAGAAACTCCATCCGAGCTCCACAATTTTACACAGGAATAATCCTAAGGATGCTGGAACTAGAGCTTTGATACCAACTGTGACGTCCTAGGGTTCACACAAGGCTACAGTCCAAGGTGAAACCCGGATTATCAAACCTGCCAAGCACCAAACACCATGCTACGACATATTTTACCATCACAATCACTATCTCTCTAGTGGAAACAATAAATAGGTGAAGGTACGGACAAGCAAAAATAGAAATAGAATAACACCAAATGTACACAGAAGAAGCATATGACAAATAAATAATGAGCCCAACTAGGATAAAATAGATATATCCCTGAATCTGAACTGAATCTCAAATACAATGAGTCACATAAACAAAGTCTCACAGTAGCTCTCAAATCTATGAAACAAAATACCAATCTAGATTTTGAAAATAATCAACTACAGGTAGAGTTATGGAAAAACTACAAAATATGATAAGTAGCTAAACAAACAACTATGATGGCTCATCAACCTACGACTCTCCGTGCGCCAGACTTGCTGCCTGAAATAAGGGAAACAACGAGTGTCAAAGCGCTAGGGAGATCATCACTACCTCTCCCCAGGGGAAAGGATAGGAGTATATAAGAAAATAGAGTCAGTACATACATATATCAAATCATTCATATAACTCTCTATGAAAGAAAAAAAACAAATAATCAATGATAAATACTCCAATCTTCAACATAAAGAATAATCATCTTATCTCGAAGTACATCCGAGTAATCTGCTCCAATATAAGAGGATACCAACTAAGCTAAAATAAATTTATCTGCTGTCCATAACGGGTGTGCCAAAAAATCTCAAAGTTAATACCCTACTCACGGGTAAATTCTCATGAAAGCAAAGCTTACATCAGACTAATTATCTATGTGTACATCATCTCGTATTATAGCGAGACTTTTGTAAGGCTCTTTACTCAATCGCTCAGCGGCAATAGGGTTTTATTATCTCCCTATTCTGGATACGTGTAATAACGATACTTTTGTAATACTCTTACTCAATCGTTCTGTGGTAATAGGGTTTATTATTTTCCTATTCCGGATACAAGTAATAATGATACTATTGTAATACTCTTACTCAATCGTTCTGTGGCAAATAGGTTTCATCTCCCTATTTCCGGATACGTATAGAACATCATTATTCATATGTATTTATCATTTTAACTCATGTCGGCAGTGTGTCAATCTAACACAATCTAATATAAATGCACATATCTCGGTGTGCGTGTCCACATCTGAAGTTCACCATCATCCTAGGTGTTAAACAACTCTTAAATACTGTAATATATCAGTACGGATCGAGGAATTTTCCCAAAAAAATCAAAACAAATCCAAACAACATGCACAGGCCACCATCAAACAGGCGGTCGACCGTGGCGGTCGACCGCGATGGGCTCCAGAGACTACCTAGGTCTCTGTCCTGCACGCGGTCGACTGTGACGGTCGACCGTGAACCCTGATTTCCAGATTCTTAATTTCTTTGTGTATATCGTGTTTACATCGTGTTTTTGTGATCTAAACATATCAAATTCTTCATGAAACTTTTATACAAACATGCCACAGCTGATATGAACATCTGGAAACAACTCAACAACTATAAACATGATTTTATGCATTAGATTTGTATTCAAAACCCTAAAACATGCATAAAAGCTCAAGACAACAAATTAAACTTCTTTCTTTAGATTAACCATATTTAAAAATCATTATCAGATCTTAATCACATCTGTAAAAATGTTCTCAACCTTTTTAGCATGGAAAAACTTAATCTTTATACATATAATACAAAAGAATTTGTCCTTTATATATAATCTATTCGTTTTGGCTGTACAAAACATGTTGAAATCTCTTTAAAAATGTTTTAAAAACTGAAAGGGGGATTAGTAGCGATGATACTTACCTGGGGTTGTAGGAAAACGTGTTAGAAGCAACGTCAAAGGAGATCTCCACTCCAAAAGTCAAAAATGAACAAAAACCCAACTTGCAAGCCTCCAATCTTCTCCAAGAAATCAAACTAGGCTTTGGTGGGTGTTAGGGTTTTAAAAATACCGAAAATAGTACTAAAAATTTCGTGAATAGATGTTATATATAGTAGAAAAATAGGTGTGGGCCTGAAAATACCCGAAACCAACCCGAACCAGGAACCTGATCTGACTAGGAAAATACCTCTTTGATATTTTGATTGTAACTTCCTCATCCGACCTCAGAATGAAGTGATCTAAGACTTGTTGGAAAGATAAAGAAGATACCTACAAATTTGGTCTTTTAAACTTTTCCAAATTCTAATTGCATCAGTATGAAAAACTTAAAAACTCAAAACTAGTCATTATTCCCAGATTTTTACTCTTTTGGCCTTTGTGCATGTTTTGTGCATTTGCACTCATATTTTCACAAATATTCATTGAATTGATCTCGAATCAATTATTATCATATTCAAAAATCAAAATATATTATTTTTCACTATATAACATATTTATCATTATTTCTCATAAAATATTCAAATTTACGGGGTTTTACATGGTTCAAATGCACCCCCTATAGATAACAACGTTGGGGGTGGTCCCGCCAAAGATAATAATACTGGTGTGACCATATTGTTCCTCTTGGAAATCGTTCAAAACATGATACAGACGAGGATGAGAAAATGAAAGACCTCGAGATCAAAATTAACGCTCTAATGTCTGCTCGAGAGGTAAATAAGACTGGCATTCCGTGTCCTTACCCAAGAGAGTGGGATTCGATCCCTTATTTGGTGAAGTTCAACCTGATCAACTTCACGCTGTTCGACAGGAAGGGTTCAATCACTGAGCATCTAATCTACTTCAAGTCCCACTTGGGCACGATCTGCGGCAATGAGGCCTTGATGGTTCGGTCATTCGTCGGCACCCTTCGCGGGACTGCCTTCGATTGGAACCGCCGTCTCAAGCCTAGAAGTATCAACAGCTAGGATGGTATGGAGAGCTCATTCCTCGACAAATTCTTTGACAACCACGCTGAGATATCTATCAGGACACTCTTTAAGGAGAAACAGGAAGACGAAGAGACAATTGATGACTTTATCAAACGTTTCTGGAATAAGGCGATGAACCGTCGAGATCCGATCACAGAGGACTTCATCCTCCAAACATGTCATAATAACCTATCTATTGAGATATTGGAAGTTATGGGAGTCGCACCATCCAACACATGAAGAGAGTTGAAGACGCGCAGAGATCAGGCCGAACGCTTTCTCAGAAGGAAGAAAACCGAGAGAAGCCAACCAACAGCTAACTCTTCGAACTCAAGCTTCGTCTCTCGTGGTAAAGGGAAGACCCCTGCAGCTGCTGTTACCATTAATCAGACGTCACAACAGCAACCCCGAAGACAACAGAAGACTTCGGGTCCAAGACTCCAAAAAGAGTACTCATTCAAGGATGAAGATGTTCCAGCTATTTTCGAATCCCTCCTTGTAAACAACAAGATCAAGCTATCACCTATCACAACAAGATCAAGCTATTTCTGAGCAAAGATTTGGTAAGATTCATCTTCAGCTGATGAGCCCGCATCAGGTCAAACATCATCTTCAAGTCTTTAATGTTATCATTTTTATCACGGCTTTTTACAACTAGGTCATCCACGTAGCATTCGACAATAGAAAACATGCATTATTTAAGCCGAAGGGTATAACCGTGTAGTAGAAAACACCGAGGGGTGTTCTAAACGCAATATGCTTTTCATCATCTTGGTGCATCTTTATCTAATTATAACCAAAAAATCCATCCATGAAGGACATTCTCTCGAATCCACACGTATTGTCGATGATAACATCTGTGATGGGAAGAGAGAAATCGTCATTCGGGCATGCCGTGTTAAGATCTCTAAAGTCGATACAAATTCTAATTTCCCATTCTTTTTAAGGACTGGTACAATGCTGGTAAGCCATTCGGGATGTTGCTCTTCCCTGATGAAACCGGAGTCAATAATCTTTTTAACTTCCGTCTCGATTGCTACATTTGGATCGAGCCCTGGCATATCCTCGTAGTTCCAAGAGAAAACATCGATGTATTCCCTGATGAGGGTAATTAGCTCTTTTTTATCATTTGGCGGGAGACTATCGCTAATGAATATCGGTTTTGGATTATCCCCGTCACCCATATTCACTTGGATTACCTAGTCCTCGGTAGGGGATTCCCTTTGTTCAAATCTATCACCGTATTGTATATTCAGGTGATGAACCTAAGGGTCTTCCCAAGTTAACATTTCCTCATCTTCCTCTATTATTCGACATTAGTCTTTTAAACATTTCCCTAAGACTAGCGTCGGAGTCCCAGTCTAAAGAATCAGAAGAATATCAATCTTTACCCTTGTTAGCTATTTGATCAATGACCTGCCAGTAGCATTCGTCATCGGACGAGGAGACATAGCCTAAACCTTTTCTGTAGCTATAATAATTATTGGGTTTTTCTTTTGGTACATAGGCCATACAAGGTGGAACTCGTGGACCTCGACCAAAACAAAGACCTTCTCTGAGTGCAAAGTCTTAACCGTATCTCACCATGAGATTACGCACTTTTGTGTCATATCTGAACAAAAGAGGGGTAGGTTTATTGTCATCGTCATCTTCTTCCAAGAAGTAGTATGGTATCAAAAATTCCTTTCCTTTACCATAGACAACTTCTTCTTCACCCCCTGCCTTTACGGGGACGACAAGTGTCGTTCCGAACGAGTCTTTGATATGTTTCTTTGTCATGCAAAATGATTGAAGTGGCATACACAATTTTAGGTCATTATACAATCCCTTCATGATATTATCAAGACACAGCGAGTGCTCTAAATCGTCATTTATTTATACTTCTTCTGTAAGTTGCCAATTACAACTATTATCCGATGATTCTCCATAGTCAATATCGAGTACAATAGGTACAATGTCATTAAGTACAAAACCACCATTATAATCATACCCAGCTTTGGTATCAACTTTTTCTCCGCTATCCGTACCTTGGGTTAATGGTTCAGTATCAGATTCAGCATCGTAGAGAAAGGAATCGGTAAAATAGTTTTCCAACCCCTTAAACAGTTGCTTATCCACGACCACCGTCTTGACCTTATTATTAATGTCTACATATTTAAGACACTGATGGAGGATGGAAGGGACTATAACGTTACCATGGATCCATGATCGACCCAACAGTAAGTTATAGGAAGTCTTTACGTCGATCACATAACATGTGACTTCCGACTTCAAGTCTCCAATCAGACACTTCACTCGGATTTTACCTAGTGGCTTGGACCCACTGGTATTGAATCTGTAGATCATAGTGACCATGCCTAGTTGCCGGTATTCCAAGATTATACATCAATAGGAGTGGTATAATGCTAACAGCGGAACCCGGATCGATTTGGATCCGGTTGACTACGCTGGAGCCAATGTACCCGGTGAAGTACAAGGGTCGGTCATGCTTTGAATTCTTCGTCTGGATGTCCTCTTTGGTGAAAGAAATGTAGGGAACGTGGTGTGCCTTTTGCTGCTGTTGTTGCGGTTGTGGTTGTGGTTGCAGCTCGAATATTTGGTTTGCATCCACTGCATGAGCTTGTGCTTTTCCCTTACCCCGAGGGATAAAATTCTGCTGTGGAGCATTCGTCGCCAGTTGACCTCTTTCGGCCTTCTTCCTCTTGAGGAAGCGTTCGGCTCGTTCCCCTCGGACCTTCAAATCTTTTTAGGTTTGGTGCCATTCCCATGGCTTTGAGGATATCCAACGAAAGATTATTGTGACAAGCTTCTAGGATAAAGTCCTCGCTGACTCGATCTCTACAATTCATAGCTTTGTTCCAGAATCATTTGACAAAATTTTCAACCAACTCTCCATCCTTCTTCTTCTCATCGAATAACGTTCCGATTGAAACCTCAGTGTCGTCATCGAAGAAATTCGTGAGGAACATGTCTTCCATATTATCCCAACTACTGATACTTCCCGACTTAAGACAGCGATACCAATCGAAGGCCACGAAGAGTGCCAACGAATGATAGCACCATCAATGGCTCATTTTCGAAGATTATTCCCAAATGAGACTTTAAGTATATTAAGTGCTCGGTGGGCAAACCCTTTCCGTCAAACGGCGATAAGTTAATCAAATTATACTTTGCCAGGTATGTGATTGATTCCCACTCCCTTGGGTAAGGACAGGGTATCACGAACTTCTTTACTTCTTGAGCACTCATCAATACATTGACTTTGCTCTCCAAGTCCCACTCCCTCGTATCTTTCTTCGAGTGATTCTGGGGAGAAGGGACGTGGTCTTCCTTCGTATTGCTATCATCCGAGGGACCACCCCTAACATTGTTGTCAATAGGAGGGGTGTCCATGTTGGCATTCTCATCTCCTTCCCGATCGCTATCGGCTTGGTTAGGATTATTACGACGGCTGGACTCTTCCTGCTAATTTGTCAGCGCCAAAATTTGTTGGTTGTGCAAGTCTTTCATCTTCTGCATAGCCATCTCCATCTCGAATTTAGAATTCTCTTTCTGCTTGGCTAAAGCATCCTCGAGAAATTTAGCCATTTGTTAGGCATTAATCATGAATGATTCATAAGATTGCCCTGCACTGGATGCTGTGTTGTCAGAAGCCATTGTAGAACAAGCAGCTGACGTTTCATCATCAGAGGACCGTGAGCGCCTGGGTCTAGGTCTGACAGTTCTAGACCATAACCAAGTCATGCACTGAGATACTTCTGCAAAAGGTTCAAGATTGAATCGTCGTGAGGACTTGCCTTTGTCGGCCATGTTGATAGTCACTCGAGGGAACTCGTCACCTAAGCCGGTTGGCCTTCTTCTGTGGAGACTCCTCGTCTTTGGTTCAGACATTTCAGTAGAGATTTGTTCAAATACTAAGACCCTCCGGGGAGCAGTCTCGTGGCAGCTACATTCTGACAACATCACCTTGATGATTTTCACACAAGGACAACGAGAGTTCATCTCTCGGACATTTCTCTTTCAAGACTTGTTCGTATTTGTCGTTTGATCGTATAACTCATCAGTCTGATGACTAGAGCAACCTATACTGTGTTGGCACGGCCTCCCAGGTATAACGTCGTTATCAGACGAACACGTTTCCCTCTGGGGATATGATGCTTCATTAGCATCTCTAAGAGTCACTTATTCAGATTTACGCCTTCGTGAGTGTGAAACTCTAACGGGCTCTTGTACTTCGACTCGCAATCTGATTCGGTCAGACATAAGATCTTTCCCTTTATTAATATTAGGGGATTAGTACGATCCCTAGCCTGAATGGTTGTTTGGGAGCCTTTCAACGGTCCTAATCCACTCCTTAGCAGGTGCTTTACCTCGATCTTCGGGGAAAGGACCCAGGCGGTCTTTCAAAGAAACTCTGGATTTGATGAGGTCCACACTACCATGGGGAGCGGGATCCGGAGTTAACGAAGGTTGAAGGGTAACTTCGTCTGCTTTTGCCTTAGGTGCTGATTTGACCTTTGGCATCCAAACCTATTTCTGCTTGGGCAGTTTCTTAACCACCTCTTCCTTCTGCATTTTCTGCGCTTCTTGCACAAGGATTCGGTCTTGTGCCAGCAATGCGTGGTGCTTCTGGATTCGCTCCTCGAGGGTAGAGCGGGTCCTCTTGACGCGGACACATTCGTTCTCCTCAACTTTAGAGGAGAGGTTGCTCGATCGCCGTTGTTGTTCTTGACGCTATCTAGATTTCAGATCCACATCATAGCGGATCCTATCCATTGGTTCCAAAGCCTTAGCAAGTTGATGCGCAAGACGTTGACGCCGTCTTTGGCGCACCCTCTTTGACAACGTTGGTGCAGCTTCAGCAACTGACTCTTTGGTCAAGGAGGGGTTTGGATCAGCTGATCTAACTTCGTCGGATATCGGTGACACGTTGCGACTTACAACTGCAATGGCGACAACGTAGAGATCATCTTCTTGGGTCTTCGTGTAGGAAGACCAGCGGACTTTTCTGGATCTGCGAGGAGTGGTAGATCTGGAGGAGGACAAGTATTCCTCTAACTTCTGTTGGTCGAATTCAAATTCAATCTCTTCATTCACCAGGATCTTGATCGCTGGTTGCATCACAACAGCTTCGGTAGCGAAGCTGTTGGCTCCCCTGTGATCACCAGCTTATTTAGGGAGAAAGTTGAGTTCTTCATTTCCGTATTCATTACAACTTTAATCGTTACAATAAAAACAAAAAAAGATAGTCTTTTTATAAGACCCTTACACAATAAGAACAAAAATAAGGACAACTCTCATTAAAACAGCGCAACGGACGTTTATCCTCCGTTGCCTGTGACGGGGACATTAGTATCCGTGGACCAGACGATCATATCAGATCCGGAGCTTCGTTGATTCACAAAGTTATTAAGAAACCGAAGCAATTATCTCGACAACAGCGAGATAATCACTCTTCTCGAGATCACCGCAACGGGACAATCTCAAGGGGATGAATCAGGAAGTGTAGATCTGATGAGCTTTTCTTCTTTATGCCGATGAACTCGATCCGATCTCCTACTCTCTTTTAAAATTGGTGCTCCTACAATCTTCAGTTCAGCAAGGCTTCGCCAATGCTTGAGAAATCACGATCTGAAAAAATAAAGGCCCTTGGGCTGTATTTATAGGCTTCAGGAACCCTATTTTTGGATAAGAATGATTGATTCACTCTTATATTCAGTTGTAACCACTTAACCGCGTTCTTCGATGATATTTTATAAGTTGAAACAAATCCAGGTGGTTAACGGTCGAAAAACGGCTTAAAACAGCCAAAAATAGACTTTTGGGGCTGCAGATACCCATGGATGTCTCGGCCATGCTTTGGCCGAGACACTATTTGGTGTCTTAGCCAAACTTTGGCCTGGACCTGGTTTTGCGGTTCTATCTGTTTCCACCGTATCTTCATCGTCCGAACTCAGAATTACGTGGTTCAAGATGCGTTAGAAAGCTAATGAGGAGATCTATAAGCTTCCTATTTGAATCACATGTGAAGTAGATGGGACACGAGGGGTGTTTCGTCCTATGTAAGTGACATGGATCTCCCGATCCATTCGTGTTTCGATTATTCCGAAGTTCTGTTGCCTCGCATGGTTCGTTGACTCACTTCATGCGCTTGTCATTGTCAAATGAGCTTCTGTGACTCGGATAGCAACGTTCATCATCTTCTCTCTGTCTCGAGCAACGTGCGGGGACGTATAGGTAATTTTTGACGCCTAAAACTCAGTTAACTTAGGCTTTATAAGATAGAATCACCTTGAATTCAATAGTTTTTTTGTGCCTATTTTCCGCACTCTTCTTTTATAAGGTTAGTTTTTTAATATATATATGTGTGTATGTATATATATAGTCTGAAAAAAATGTGTAAATCTAGACAACCTGAAAAATTATTTTCAACTTTAAGTTAAGCATGCAAACTTTTTATTATTTAATTAAAAGTCTAAGTTAAGGTTTAAGTAAAGTATACTACTTTAAAATATCATTTCTTAAGAAATTTATTTGGAGTTATTATAAAAGGTGAACTTCAGTATATCACTAACTATGAATTAGAAAATTTAAAATCTACCAATCAGGTCAATTATTACTTAACTCTATTAATTTGGCAAGTGAATTATTTTAAAAAAATTAAACTAAAAAAAGACAAATACAAAAAAAATTACTGAAACAAAGTACTAAGTAGCAAAATATAAAGAAAAAGCTAACTAGCTTACACCTCCATACCCAAATTTTGCATTGTCCTCAAAGCAAATACTAACAATATATCACGGTTTATAAGTACATGCCGAAATAAAAATCAAAGTCTAGGTAAAAATAACATCCCTCACTGCTCATCTCCAAATAGATCGTCATCCACATCATCAGTGGTAGCTGCTGAACTTGGTTGGATATATATGAGACTAGAGTCACTACTAGCGTACATCGAGGAGGTGATGCTTCGGGATCAGAGTGTTGATATATGTGAGACTAGAGTTGTCACATACTTTCAGGATGTCATTCAGGACATACCTGGGTTGCCTCCTGTGAGAGAGGTTGAGTTTTGTATTGAGTTATAGCCGGTCACATCCCTTATATTCGGAGCACCCTATCGCATGGCACATGCTGAGATAAGGAAGCTACAGACCCAGTTGGATGAGTTGTTAGCTCAGTGCTTTATTCATCGGAGTCATTCTCCGTGGGCAGTGCCGGTCCTCTTCGTAAAGAAAAAGGATGGAAATATGCGATTATGTATCGACTACCGTGAATTGAAAAAAGTCACTATCCGGAATAGATATCCTTTGCCTCGGATTGATGACTTATTCGATCAGCTGCAGGGAGTGCAGTATTTCTCGAAGATTGATCTTCGTTCTGGCTATCATTAGTTACGGGTTTGGGAGATGGATATTCCCAAGACCGCCTTTCTGATTTGGTATAGGTCCTTTGAGTTTTTGGTCATGCCATTTGGGTTGACCAATGCACCCACGGTATTCATGGATTTGATGAATCGGATCTTCCATCCATACTTGGTCCAGCTTGTGATTGTATATATTGATGATATTCTTATCCACTCGAGATCGGAGTCAAAGCACGAGCAGCATCTACGTTTGGTTTTGCAGACCTTGCGAGAGCATCATCTATATGCTAAGTTTAGCAAGTACGAGTTTTGGATTTGTGAAGTCAGATTTATTAGCCATGTTGTTAGCAGAGAGGGCATAGGAGTGGACCCAGCTAAGGTTTCAGTAGTGCTTGCTTGGGAACCGTCGAAGACGGTTACCGAGATTCATAGCTTTTTGGGGTTAGCTGGCTATTATAGGAAGTTCATTCAGGACTTCTCGGAGATTGCGATGCTACTTACACGCCTTACTTGGACTAGTTTGGAGCATGGAGTGCTAGAAGGCCTTTGATACCTTGAAGGCTAAGTTAACTATGGCGCAAGTTCTTACTATTCCGAGCAGTGACAGGATATTTGTTGTATACAAGGATGCGTCGTTAGCATGTTTTGGAGGTGTTCTGATGCAGACTCAGATGGTAGTAACATATATCTCACGGCAGTTGAGGATGCATGAGCAGAACTACCCCACTCATGATTTGGAGTTAGCAGTGGTAGTATCCCCGCTAAAGGCGAGAAGACACTACTTGTATGGAGTTCAGTTCGAGCTATTTCAAGACCACCAGAATCTGAAGTACCTTTTCTCCGAGAAGGAACTTAATCAAAGATAGCAGCGATGGATTGAGTTCATCAAGGATTACGAATTCGCGATTCAGTATCATCCAGTGAAGTTGAACGTCATAGCAGATGCTTTGAGTAGGAAGCGTTGACATCAGGTTACGGCTCTAAGATGCTCATTGTATCGAGATTTCATCACTCTTAGTCAGTTCGATTTTAGGCTAGAGATGGGCGGAAACAGCACTTTCTTGGGAGCTATATCAGTGCAGTCATCTTGGTCGGACAGAGTAGTCATAGCTTAGTTAGAGGACTCTTGGATTCAAATTCGGAAGAAAGAGATTTTCAAAGAGCCCAAGGATGATTGGACCATTGGAGAAGATGGAGGCCTTCGGATAAAAGGTCGATTAGTCATGCCCGCTAGTGTGGAGCTGAAGAGGGAGTTGTTTGATAAAGCACATCGTACCTGATATACCGTGCATCCAGGAACCACTAAGATGTACAAGGACCTGAGGAGATACTTTTGGTGGAGTGGTATGCGTAGAGATATTACAGAATATGTAGCTAAGTGTTTTACCTGCCAGCAGGTAAAGGCAGAGCAGTAGAGACCAGCAGGGGCACTTTAGCCATTACCCATTCCAGAGTGGAAGTAGAAGGACATTTCTATGGATTTCATTGTAGGATTGCCGAAGTCGAAAAAGGGGAACGACTCAGTTTGGGTAATAGTGGATCGGTTGACGAAGTCCACACATTTTATTCCAGTGAGGACCACTTATACCGCTGAGACCTATGCGAAGATATTTATCCGAGAGATAGTTCGACTTCACAGAGTTCCTTATACGATTGTATCAGATCGAGGATCAGTTTTTACCTTGTAATTTTAGAGGAGTTTTCAGGATTCATTTGGCAGCAGATTATTGCACAGTAGTGTATTCAACCCTCAGACAGACGGTTAGACAGAGAGAGTGAATCAAGTGTTGGAGGACATTGCGGGCTTGTATCATTAACTTTCAAGGCAGCTAGGAGGATCATATTCCATTGATAGAGTTTGCTTATAACAATAGTTATCAAACGACAATTGATATGGCTCCGTATGAGCCATTATACAGGAGGCCCTGTAGATCTCCTATATGTTGGGCAGAGCTACAGGATAGCTTGTTGCTTAGACCAGAGCTTGTGAGGCAGACTACCAAAAAGGTAGCATTGATTAGGGAGTGTATTCTAGCTGCACAGAGTCGGCAAAAGAGCTACCCAGATCATAGACGGCGACCTTTAGAGTTTTAGGTAGGAGATTATGTCATGCTAAAGGTATCGCCGATGAAGGGTGTGTAGCGATTTCGTAGACGGGGAAAGCTTGTCCCGAGATATATTAGCCCTTTTCTTATTATTGAGCGTATTGGAGTTATTTCTTATAGACTAGATCTTCTAGCTTCGATGTCTATTGTGCATGACGTATTTCACGTTTCTATGCTCAAGAAGCACTTGCATGATGAGGAGAGATAGCGAGTATTGGATGCTCCAGAGGTTGAACTTCAGGACGATTTGACTATGATTGAGATCCAGTTTGTAAACTTTCCAGAGAGGACAAGAAACTTAGACATAAGGTGATTCCTTTGGTTAAAGTCCAATGGAATAAGAGAGGATCTGAGGAGATTTCTTGGGAGCGCGAGGAGGATTTGCGTCGCGACTATCCATACCTGTTTGAACATGTAAATTGTTTGGATTATATTTTCCTTATGGTTTATGATGAATTTGGGATAGTTATATTTATTTTTAACACTAAAATGGGAGTATTGTCACTTAGTCCCTAATCATTTTGAATACATGGTATATACATGGGAGATTCCTTGTTTGGATTTTTCGCTCGATGTACTAATTCATTTAGTTAGGGATTTAAGGTTAGGGATTTAAGGTGCAAATATTTGAATTCTATATTGTTAACTTTAGATAGCACTATGTTCATATCTGGAAATTAATGCTATGACATGTGTATGTGGGAATTTAACTACTCCCAACGTGCTTTTCTTATATTATTAATTTTTGAGATACGATTGTAGAATTTCGAGGACGAAATTATTTTAAGGGGGAAGAATGAAAAACCCTGTAAAATAGAGTGAATAAGTTTTTATTGTGAAATATATATTTATATCATAGATAAATGTGATAATAGGTGATTGGGGATCAAACAAGTGTATATATGTGAGAGAAATCAAGTGGAAAAGACCAGCACACAAACAAACATGCACAAACAGGAAATTTCCTGTCCGGTCGACCGCACCATAGTGGCGGTCAACCGCTTGGTGTGCAGGCGAGTAGCAAAGGCTTCTGCTTCCTGCGTGGTCGACCGCGACATGAGCGGTGGTCAACCGCCAAGCAGATTTTGAGTTTTTCCAGGTTCGGGTCATGTTGGGTTTTGGGTCGGATTTATTGGTTCATATATATAGTTTTATGCCTGGGAGACCCTCTTATTCATCAGTTTAAACCTTAGTAGCATTCTCCTTTCCTATTGCAAACCCTAACCCCTTCTCCTTGGTGTTTCCGATGGATTTTGAAGAGTTTTAGCGGGATCCAGAGGCGTTCAGTGAAAGGGGAATCCTTTACAACGTCGTCAAGTGTTGTCAACACCCCTCAGGCGAGTTTCATCTCGCTCAACCCTGCATCCATGCTTTTAAACTTGTTTTCTAATGTTTTTCTTGTGATTTGTAAGCCTAACATGCTATTTTATGTATAAAGTTAGATCTTTATATTACATATTGCAAGAAGAACAAATTTTCAGTTAATAAAGTTCGCTCACGAACTTCTTAATGCAGACCTAGATCTGAATATTTTTTTAACAAGAGTTTGAAAGAAAAATATTTATTTAAAAACGTTTCGATTTGTCTATAGTAATTAAACTTTTCTTCATATGTTTTAGATATGCTAAATTACTCATATTGGGTTTCCTATATGCAAGATTAACATTTATAAGTTTGTGTATTATCTATCGCAGAACATGTTTCCGGTAAAAGTTGCTGTTTTCATTGCTGTTCTCTTTTTTTTGAGATCTGTTACAACTTTGAGCGTTACAACAG
>BQKN01014516.1:0-19134 GCA_022839385.1 Asparagus kiusianus | reverse complement strand
GCATTCATTGCATCATTGGACTCTGTTACTGTACCTAACAATTGGCAGGTTGCTAAGAAGGACCCAAAGTGGAAAGCGGTTATGCACGAGAAGCTAGAGGCTCTTGAGAAGAACCGCACTTGGGAGCTAGTAAAACTACCAGAAGGGAAGAGAGCAGTTGGTTGTAAGTGGGTCTTCACTGTGAAGCAGAATCCAGATGGACAAGTTGAGCGCTACAAGGCTCGTCTGGTGACAAAAGGGTATAGTCAGACATATGGCATCGATTATGATGAGACTTTTGCACCGGTGGCAAAGATGAGCACTGTTCGGACCTTAATCTCTCTGGCAGTAAATGGTGGATGGAAGCTACACCAACTAGATTTGAAGAATGCATTTCTTCATGGAGATCTAGTGGAGGAGGTATACATGGAGATACTACAGGATTCGATACAGATCAGACAGTGGGATAGGTCTGCAGATTGAAGAAGTCTCTCTATGGGCTGAAGCAGTCTCCTCGTGCTTGGTTTGACAGATTCAGGAGGGCTATGATTGGTATGGGGTACCAGCAGATGAACGCCGACCATACCGTGTTCTTTCAAAGAAGTGGAGGTCACATCACCATGCTTGTAGTATATATGGATGATATGATTATTACAGGGGATGATGAGAAGGAGATTACCCAACTCAAAGTAAGACTGGGTAAGGAATTCGAGGTGAAAGATCTTGGCTTGCTTCAATACTTTCTTGGAATAGAGATAGCTCAAGGAGTGGAGGGGATTGTCCTATCCCATAGAAAGTATGCACTTGATCTTCTCAAAGAGACATGAATGTTAGGGTGTAAACCGCAACTACATCGATCGACCAGAAGTTCAAGCTGGGTGCTGAAGCTGGAGAACCAGTTGATCGCGACAGATACCAAAGGCTGGTGGGCAGGTTGATCTATCTGAGTCACACACATCCTGATATCTCTTTTGTAGTGAGCGTGGTGAGTCGCTACATGCATGATCCGAGGAAGGGTCATATGGACGCAGTATACCAGATTCTGAGGTATTTGAAGAGTGCCCCCGGAAAAGGGCTAATCTTCAGGAAGAATAAACATATGAGCATTGAGGATTATTGTGACTCCGATTGGGCTAGCTGTGCTAATGACAGGAGGTCCACCTCCAGGATATTGTGTCTTTATAGGAGGCAACTTGGTCTCGTGGAAGAGCAAGAAGCAATCAGTGGTAGCGAGATCAACAGTTGAAGTAGAGTATAGAGCTATGGTCTTAGGAGTTGCTGAGTTGCTATGGCTGAAGAGTATGTTGGTGGAGCTGAAGCTGGATCAAGGAGCTAAGATAAAGTTGTGGTGTGATAACAAGTCAGCCATCAGTATCACCAACAACTATAAGGACTATGAATTTTCGATACTAGTTAAAATAATTTTCTGATATTTTAAAATATTTAATTATGATTTTTAAAAGAGTATTTGTATTTTTATCGTTTTTCTACAATTTTCTATGATTTAAAAATCTGATTATATATTTATTTAAATTATTTTTATATTTATAAATTTATTTTGTGCGGTAAAAATTTCTAGAATTAATTTGTTGAGATATCGGTACTATTACATAATATTTTAAATAATATATTGTATTATTAATATTATTATAAATTATTTCATATAATACATGGTATTATTAATTACGTGTTTTTGGTATAATTTATTGTATTATTTCTATTGTTACATATTATTTGTCGTATTAGTATAACTAGTACGTTTTACTGTGTATATAATTATCCCATAATTATTTAATTTTAAATATAAGTAAATATATTTTATTTATTTATTATTCTCGTTTAATTGTACAATATGGGTATATTTCAACTATTTCGTATCAACTGTTGTATTAGTCAACATGTACGTTTTTAATTGTAGATAATTATTATGTAATTGGTTTAATTTTTAAATACCCGTAATTAATTATTTTAATTATTTAACCCTAACCCTAACCCTAATATAATAATAATATATATGGTTAACTCTCTCTCTCCTCTCTGTATTTTCAAGCCGCCGCCCTCTTCCCGTCTTCACCCAGATCCAACCCCAAGCCACCACTTCGCCGCCTCCCGCTGATCCGCCTTCAACACCACCGAGCTTCGAACCCGACTGCCCTCACCCTGCACCCGAGCTCCGACCACGCCCAGCCCTCGACCCGCGCCCGTCCCCGCGCTCCTCCTTCGCCGTCGCCTCCCGCGTTCGCCGTCGCCCAGACCCGCCAGGTTAACTGCAGCTGCCTCCAGCCGTACCCCTCTCCTTTTCTCCCTCCTGCTACACCGCCTGCACCACCCCCAGTTCCTCCGGCCATCCTCCAGTCACCACCGCCTGAGCTCGACAGCCACCCAAACCCAAACTCCACTGCTAGATTCTCCCCGCCTGCAACCCCCTTCGCCGACCCCTATAGCCAGCCGCGCCACCCCCAGCTTCAGCCCTCGATCCCTCCGACCTCACGCCTCAGATCCCGTTGCCTCCGGCCATCTCTCTCCCTCTTGTTCACCTCTGCCACCTCCTCTTTCGCTGTCCCCTCTCATCTCCTCCCCTCCGACGAGCCAAACCGCCAGCGCCTGAGCCCAAGCCGAGCCCGACAGCAAGTGACCCTTGTTCACCGACAACCACCGTCCTCCGCCTCACGTCGTCAGTCTCCATCAGACAGCCGTACAGCCACCGTCGTCCTCCGCGCACCCACCGAGATCCTATCGCCGTCCCGTGATCAACCCCCGTTGAGATCCAGCGCCGTCGCGCACCCCCGCGTCGGATCCGACTCGCACCGTTAGCATTGATTCATTCGACGAACCGAGACAAGATCCCGTTCTTCCTGTTTCATAGTTTGATTATTTGCATTTATTATGAATCTTTGCGTAGTTTAATTGTGAATTGTTATTATCTGTGTCGGACTGTTGATGATGATATTAAGTGATTTTAAATGATAAATAATATTTTCGGAATAATGATAATGAAGTGAAAGAAATTATTTTGGTAACTGAATTATTTTAGAGAATTTATAATATTTAAAAAGATTTTATTTTGAGGAAAAGAATTATTTTAGATTAACAATGAGAAATAATTTTAAAAGAATTTATTTTTGAGAAAAGGAATTATTTTAGAATGATAATTGATGAGAAATAACTTTAAAGAATTTATCTTGGAAAAAGAATCATTTTTATGATTATGATGAATTAAAGGGATTTATCTTGAAAAAAAATTATTTTAGAAAGAGAGATTATTTTGGAAAATAAATTAAAGGAACCTATTTTGCAAAAGGATTAGTTCAAGTAAATAAATTTATTATTTTAGAAGATTATTTTAAAAAAATTTAATGATTCAAATTCTCAGTTTTAATTACCTGATATGGCATGATATTATTGCACATGATTTATTATGTCTTGTTGCGATGGAGAACCGTTGATAGTTATGACTTAGTGGTTTCGTGCGTTATGAGTAGACTTAACGACATATGTGAGTATGTTGACTGAGTTTAGGTGGTGAATCCAAGTCTCAATGAGGTTTATGGTTGACTTAGAAAATACAAGACAGTTGGGATGGGGAAGTCCATGTTCATGTGATCGGATAAGACTGTTGATGTATCTTCCAGGCTCGCTCCAGTGAATTCGTGTAGTCACTGGGGTTGGTTTGTTGGGCTAAAGTGAATTCGTGTAGTCACTTTAGTCAGTGAATTTGTGTAGTCACCTGAGCTTTGCCTGAGTTCGGACCAGGCCGAGATCGGATTGAGTGTAGTCCTCTGACCGATTCATGTAGCGATATTGGATGCGCGTAGAGGATTTGTGAACAGTCAGTTATCCAGTAATATGAGCGTCGACTCTGTGTGAGATGTGAACCGGTGACCTGTTATAGAATGGCTAGTTACATGACCTCGTTTCTTAGCTAGATATGATTTCTTGTGAGATATAGGTTAGTTGTGTTTTTCTTCGTACATAGATCGGGGTTAATATTTAATTATCTACAATTTGAGACATATGGTATATACATGAGGGTTTTCTTGTTTGGATTATTTCGCTCGACGTACTACGTCTCATGTTGTAGATTTTTAGGTATTAATTCCATCTATTGTATGCCATGTGACTTGGATGATTAGTTTGATCGCTAGCTGCATGATTCCGTTACCCGATTGATTTTGGATGCTTTATGTCTATCGTGTTTTAGTAGTGAATTTGTATGTCGATTTTGTTAGACTACCAGTTGTACGTTCTTTTGTCGTTTCTGTTGTCGTATGGTTTCTCGTTTTGGTTTTCGTTGTTCTATTTGTTTTGTGGGGTCTTGCCGTGCGCTATGCACCTGACGTACACCTGTTTTCTCTGGTGTACGTCAGACTTAGGAAAAGAACAGGTTCAGCCGGAGCCAGAGGATTCTTAGCAGGAGTGCCTTGTAGACGGAGCAGAAGAATGAGTCGAAGCCTATTCTTTTCATTTATTAACTGATGGTTCCAGTTATTTTGTAGTTCTTTCCATTTCGCTTGATCGGTGTATTTTACCTCTCTAGTATTTCATTTGTTCAATTTGTATAAGGGCATGTTTGACCCAAATATGTATTATTTTATTCTGTGTTGTTCATTATATTCTTACTGATTATGATCGGGGACCTGTGACTTCACATTGTATTTATTTCCAGACGCTTAGCATATTGGATTGAGAAGAAAAAAAGAAAAAAAAGATAGTTTATATTTCTTCTCAATCTAATACGTCGCAGGCTTGTTCACGTTCCGATTCCCGGGTATTTTGGGAAGCGGGGCGTGACAACAACCCAGTGCAGCATGATAGAACCAAACACATCGAGATCGATAGGTTCTTCATCAAAGAAAAGTTGAATAGTAGACTACTGGAGCTAAGTCATGTTTCGACTAAGGATCAAGCAGCAGATTGTCTGACTAGGGGACTTAGCTCAGTAGATATGGTTAGAGGATGTGACAAGATGGGCTTAGTAGATATGTTTCGCCCATCTTGAGGAGGAGTGTTGACATATTAGTGACATATTAATAATATATAGGGACTTATTTGTAAGTTATGTTTTGTAGGGGCCTATATAAGCCCAAGAGATTTCATAATATAATGAAGGGTTTTCATTCAACTACTTTTTTAGTGAAAATTTTTAAGATCCCTTTCTACTATGACCATCTTCTTTTATTTCTGCAGTTGTCTTTGTATAATCATCTTCTTTGTAGTATATTGACAATATCGTGACCTATTTACTAAGAAATTAGTTTTTTCGTGCATGTCTTAATATTTTTTTTAATCTCTTCATCTTGTACTTCTCCTATCTTTCTCTCAATGTACATTATGTGTATATATTTTTCTAATCAACAAATACGTAAGATGCTGAATTATTTGAGAAAAGAAAAGTAAAAAAAACGGATACCAATAAAACTTTAAGTGATCAACATGAACCTGGGGGTTGAAGTACATTGGCAATTTTTGTAGCACACCAGTTAGTTTTTTTTTTCTTTTTTTTTCTTTTGAGGTAATTAACCAGTCGGTATTGAAAGCTACTCTAATGATCTTTCAATATTAAAAGTCCATTTATTCTGCAATTAGGAATTTTCTTTGCTGCCACTTAAATTTTGGGAACCTTGTCAACTTTTAAGAAAAAAAATTATATTTTTATTCAATTAAATACTAATAATCATCCTACTAACCATGTACATTTTCAAAACTACATGAGAAATCAAGAAATCTACATTTTTATTCATGTCATTGTTGAGCCAAAAGGACTGTGGTGTCGAGGAACCAAACCAAACGCCGATCAAAGAGGGCCAAAACCAACCAAATATCAATGCACAAATAAAACACCAATTTTAACGTGGTTCGGCAATTGCCTACGTCCATGGGGCAAGAAGAGGATGGGGTTTTTCACTAATAGAGAAAAAGAGTACAACTTGAGATTACAATTCACTCGAAAGAACAAACTAATCTCACCAACAAAGCTCTTAATCTCTCCAAATAAACCCTAATCAAATAGCCTCAGAAAATACCTCTTTTCTGTGCTCTAAAATCCCCAATTTGCTTCTCCAAATTCTCTCTTCCAATTATTCCATATATATAAAAATCCTAAAATCATAAACATACTAGGAATTCTAAACCAAAAGCCAAATCAAATTAGGAATCCTAATAACCTATTACCAAAATAGATTAGGAATCCTAATAACCTCATGTTACCAAAATAGATTAGGAATCCGCTATCCAATAATTCTACACATCGGCGAAGTTTTTTCAAAACTGAGTCGACACCAACCAAACCAAATGCCTTACTTGTTGCGTCCAGTATGCCATGGCAACGGACTCATGACAACGGACTCCATCCACAACAAGTCGAGACCCAAACGGGAGTGCGAACACTCACCCAAATATCGGTATCTACTCACCAAATCGGCTGCATCAAAACTGACTGCTCACGTATCCTCTTGCCCAAGGAATCAAGCCTTCACGTAGTTCACCCAAATAGCCTCCAAAGGCCCTCAAACAAATAGAAAAGTCTGTAACTCTTCCCCAATATTGCCAACGGATCTATAACTGATAGCGGCCCCAAACTGATACAAACCAAACACCTCCATCTGAGGTGAACCAATGGCCGTATCCAAATCATGTCCACCAGCTGCAACCGAATCCAAAACCAATCCATCATCTGCATCCGAAATCAAATGATCCCCAATCTGTGCCACCTCACCTGGAATCCCAAATGACGCAGTATGATCTGGAGTATGTGGAATAAGTTCCACCCAACGTGAAGTAACATCACCCTCCACCTGCTGCGATATCCAAACGATCTGATCAATACTCTCCACCTGCCGAGAATCAAAAGTGACATTCCTGCTCAGAACAAAATCAGAAGCTCCCAAACGATAATCAAATGAGCCTCCGAATCCCAAACTTGCAATCGGATCAAATCTCACATCCTCGACGTGACCAAATATTGGGTAACGAAATATCTGACGCCGACCAAAATCTGAAGCAGCTCCACCAGATCCAATAACTCCTAATGCAGCAGTCGGCGACCTATGACTAAGATGACCCAAATATGTCGAAGCTCCAGAACCAATGCTCGACAACCAATACCGATCCTCCTTCAGAAAGGAACGACCCATCGAAACTGTCATCTCATCTAGTCGCTCCAAAGTCTCCACACCAATGAAGTATCTCCTATTGCCGTGAGCTCAACACAAACGCAAGAAAGTACCCCTACCAAAGCTAGAACAACGAGTTACCTTTCTGCTAATACACTTCTTCCAATTGTTGTTGACTTCTAGGACTTTACACCAATGGGAACTGGTCTCGACCCAATAATGCCTAGAACAATCACTAACTGCAGAAATTACAAAACGATTACCTCCCAATGATGCCTCCTTGGAAGGCCCCCAAATGCCTAACTGAACACCTCCTAAAAGACCCCTCACTCGATGGATAGGAGTGCCAAACTCCACCTCGGTCTTGCTCATCCTAATGTGCTCAAATGACTTCCATCTACAGGTCAAAGCACTCCTCAACAACCTATGCACGGCATCACCAATCAAATACCCCAGCACGAAAACAATGTCACAATCTAGCCAAATCTAATGAAGTCATCAGAGCTCTATCAATCACCGTGCTCCCAAGAAAATAGTATAAGTTACTCTTTCTGACGCCCTTCATCACAATCATGGACCCAAGTGTAACCTTCAAGCGTGTATCCGCCAAGGTCACCCTATAGACTGCTGCCTCTAAAGCTCCAAGTAAAATGACGTTCTTCTTCAACTGAGGAACGAACCTCACTCCAACCAACTCCTGAATCACCCCGTCACTCATCCTGATCCAAACGGTACCGATACCACCAATAGAGCATTTTTGATCATTCCCCATGAGCACGAAATCCCCTCTTTCCAACTCCTGAAAGCTGGAGAACCAATCCATCCTAGAGCAAATGTGGTATGTAGCGCCCAAATCCAACATCCACTCTGTAGAGTAGGCAATACAAACTGACGGCGGTGCAGATAATGAGTAGCCTGAAGAATCCGGATCTGAATCGTTGCCACTAGCCTTGACAACATTCGCCTCTGAAGTTTGAATAACTTTTCCCTTATTCTTCCCTGTTTGATCATTCAACTTTGGTCATTCATCTTTCCAATGTCCATCTTCTTTACAAAAAGCACACTGATTCCTACGAACTCTAAGATGTACCCCTCTAGACTGTGACCTTCTACCTCGGTTTGGGCCCTTTGCTCTTGCAACCAATGCCCCCGCTACCGGCTCAATAGAAGTCTCATTGTCCTTCTTTCTAAGTTGGTAATTCACTAACGCAGCAGTGACCTCACTATATGAAAGAGATACCTTCCCATTAATAAGAGTAAGGACGAACGTCTCATATTCCTCATCGGGCAAGGAACTCAACAATAGCAACGCCTTATCCTCATCTTCAACAATGATATCTATATTCGCCAAATCTGTAAGAAGCTTCGTGTAGTGGTTCATGTGATCACTAATGGATGTCCCCTTCTTCAATTGGAAGCGATAAAACCTCCTCTTCAAATGCAAATGGTTTTCGACGCTCTTCGTCAAGTACTTACTCTCTAGGACCTCTATCTTCTTCGCAAAAGTCTCATTCATCACATCATACTTTAGATCTTGAGTGAGACAAGACCTAATCACACCACACGCTGTTCGATTCATCTTTTTCCAAACCTTCTCATCAATGTTGTCCGGTTTCTCGTCCAACTCTAACGTATCTTTAAAATTCTGCGCATTGAGCGCATCCAAGACTTTGCATCGCCAAAGTCCAAAATTGTTAGTGTCATTGAACTTCTCCACGTCAATCTTCAACGAGTGGATACTCAAACTTTGGACAGTCTTCACACCTGAAGAACCACCCACAACTCCCTCTTTCTCGGCCATAATTCTTAACACACCAACAGCCAATGCGGAAACAAACGAAGAATAGATCCAAAACTGAGAAAAGAAAGAAGCTTTACCAAAAAGATCCCACCTTTCTCACCAACTAAAACCCTAAACGAGCTTCCCAAATCGATCTACTCCTCCAAATAGCCCAAGCATAGCCTGAGCTCTGATACCAATTGTTGATCCAAAAGGGCTGTGGTGTCGAGGAACCAAACCAAACGTCGATCAAAGAGGGCCAAAACCAACCAAATATCAATGCACAAACAAAACACTAATTTTAACGTGGTTCGGCAATTGCCTACGTTCACGGGGCAAGAAGGGGATGAGGTTTTCCACTAATAGAGAAAAATAGTACAACTTGAGATTATAATTCACTCGAAAGAACAAACTAATCTCACCAACAAAGCTCTTAATCTCTCCAAATAAACCCTAATCAAATAGTCTCAGAAAATACCTCTTTTTTGTGCTCTAAAATCCCCAATTTGCTTCTCTAAATTCTCTCTTCCAATTGTTCCATATATATAGAAATCCTAAAATCATAAACATACTAGGAATTCTAAACCAACAGCCAAATCAAATTAGGAATTCTAATAACCTATTACCAAAATAGATTAGAAATCCTAATAACCTCATATTACTAAAATAGATTAGGAATCCACTATCCAACAGTCATGTTATCTAAACCTGACCACACTAGTTAAACAAAGCACCATTAGTTTTTTAATTACCTTGAAATTCATCCACCACTACAAGAAACTACGTCTTTAATGAAGGGATTTCTATTTGTTAAAGAGATGAAAATCTTCGTTATTGTATGCTAACGACGGGAAAAAATCCCTTCGTCACCCGTCGTTGATGCCCTCTTCGCTAAAGGGTCACGAAGGGATATACTACCCATCGTTAAAGAGTCTATAACGACGAAACATATTACCGTCATTAATATTTATGATGGTAATTATCACCGTCGTTACCATCAGTGACGGGGATATTTTCCCGTCGTTATCATCAGTGACGAGATATTTTTCCGTCGTTACCATTAGTTACGGGGATATTTTCTCGTTGTTACCATTAGTTACGGGGATATTTTCCCATCATTAAAGACTAATTAATGATGGTTGGATACCATCGTAAAAGTCCTCATAATAGGTAATTAGTCACCCATCAATGATGGTGCTTTTTCTTTGTTGATGAACAAAATACGGTTTATAAAACCATCATTGTAGACTAAAAATTTCTAATATACATTAATAATATTTTTTTCATTTATAGGCAACTATCATATTATTCTTAATCTGACACTAAGATTCACAACAAAAATATATTAAAAATACCCAATAATGAATAAGAGGGAAAATAAAAATTCTATTCATTAATAACATCAATAAATAAAATTCCACCATCCTCAAATATTCAATACTAATAACAAGAGTTAATATCCTAATTGTTCCAAAGAAAAATACATGAAACTATCTAAAACAAATTAAAATAAAAGTTTGTGGAAGACACATTCTTTCATCTCTAATCATCGTCAAAGGAAGACTCATGCTACCCCCCTCCTAATCTTGCATGGATAGCTTGAATTTTTTTTTAAAAATCACATAATTAAGAACTATCAATTAAGCAAATATTATCTTATTAAGTAAAAATCATATTTTTTTAGTGTAAGTAGTCATTCATAAAAGTATATAAGAGATTTTACAAAAAAATAATTACCTAGTCCTGCACACATTCTCAAGTTTGAGGAGTCAATGAAGGTGATTGCCTAAAAAAAAGTTCTTGCATAGCTTTCACTTGTGACTCCAACTCAGACATCCTTTGTTGTTGTTGCTCTTGCTCCTCTAAGCGTTGTTGAAGCATCTGGTTCTTTCTCTTTTCTTCTATAACCCATGCTTCCAGATTAGATCGACTAGGGAGCGGTCCTCTCAAATCTTTTAAAGTAGTCCTGCCATCAAATACAGTGATGTGAACATGAGATTGTTTCCCCCAGATTTTCTCAACTATCTCAATGTCAGAAAGTGAAGGGTTTGCTTTTGACTTGAACAATTTCATCCTATAAAAATTAAATTCATATGTTAGTACTATATAATACATCATTATCAAACTTAAACACATATTCTACTTACATATTTATCTTGATCCCTAATATCTAGTGTTTCATTAGCTTTCTTTCGAGTTTCATGAAACATTTATGCCACATCAGGTGGATTTCCTGACTTGCCACCCTTATTCAAATATTAAATAAAAATGAGTACAATATCAAACTAAAAAACAAAGTAGTTTTAAATAAATAGGAAATTAGTTTTGAATGTATACCAATTCCCACGTAATTTGTCTAAAGGGTTTGCTGCCCGTGTGGTGAAGCATCTTTCTTTTGCCTCTGTTAAGTGTATTTTATTGGCTTGCTTTCTATACATCAAGATTAAAAGATAATTTCAACAATTTAATAATATACATGGAACAAAATTAATAAAATTAAAAAAATACCCTCCATAGTAGCCTATCCAAAATGGATAGGCCACTATGGGGGGTATTTTTTAATACCTAAAATTTTGAAGAAAAATAATGTTCCTTAACTAGCTAATCACAGTCATCAACACTGATCTATAGGTTTATTTCTAAGTGCAACTTGAAATGAATTTTCTTTCACATATTTCCTGTGCATGTTACCCCGCCACTTATTCCACAAATCGTGCAAGTGTCTCATTACTGACTCTCTCTTTTGCTTCATGTCCTCAGCATCAAATTTATCCTATATCAAATTTGAATCAAAATTTAATTTATAAGAATTAAAAACCAATTGCAAAAAATTAATTTTCAATATACCTTAATGGATGCCCACATATGATCTTTATTTTGTTGTGGTATTTTGGCCCAATTCTAAATAGCTACTAGGCAAATATTTCTATCACGAATAATAATTCTAAGATATCGTAGAAATTCTGGTTCAATAGCTCTATTCTGATCAAAAGTAATGATCTTTTTCTCCCCATATGACAAATTATTCAACTTTAGACACTTATTATTAACACGAGGTTGATTTTTCTTCTTTTGAGAATTATCAGCTGCATAAACCATATCATATGTTAGAAACAAGATATAGTTTAAAAAATGATAAAAATATTCCTTATTGTAATTAATAAAGAATATACCTTCTTGTTGAGATTCATTTAGTATTGCATCATCACTTTGCACTCGATGATTATTTGATTCTGCTAAAATTAAGCAATTATTAATCCAATCATAAAAAATAAGTTAAAAGGTAAAAATAAATAATAATAAATTTTAATTCTCATAAACCTGCAGAATCATCATTCTCTTCATTATTAGTATTTGCACTTCTCCTGCGATTTTGTACAAAATTCTCCTCTTCAAAGTTTTCTGAATCAGTGCTAAAATTTGCACCCATATTTTGATGTCGTATTGGGTTTTGAATATTCAAGTTCTTATCAATACAAGTACGGAGTTGTTCCCTTCTTAATGAATTTTCTGCAAGTGCTTGAAGTCGCTTCGTAATTAATGACCTGGGTGCTAGAAATTGTGCCCTTTTGCTTTTGGAAGTGACTTCTTGAGTTTTCATTTTACTGCCATGAAAAGAAATTTAAGTATTACACACTATGTATGAAACAAATGTCAAAAGAGAAATGAATAAAAGAAGAAGATATCACGAAGGACAAGCATAATAATAAATACATAGTGCACTAATGTAGAAGCACTTGCTGCAATGTCAAACCCACATTCAAAATAGGAAGAAAAGAAACATCATATGTCTAAAAAAGGAATAGTTATAGTAAGATACAACTTAAAATTTATCTCAATAACACAATATCATTTGAGTGCCATTCTTTAATGAAAGCGTTTTAATCCTCTACTTGAGTCTTTTTCCTCTTTTTTAAAGTTGAGACCGAATTTATAATAATAGGATCAATATCGCTCCTTCTCAAATTGATATCATCATCTACCAATGATGTTGATGCAATAGCCTGAGCATCAAATGATTCATCTTGCAAATAAGCTTCAACTCCATCGTGTGTTATCTCACAATCATCTGTATCTGGTGGCATATCATAGGAATCACGGGGTTGTGCTTTAAGAACTACATGCCAACCTTCATTGGCAATATCCTCAACATAAAAAACTTATGATGCTTGGCCAGCAAGTATAAAGTGGTCATTTGTCTTTAGCAAGTGTCGGTAGTTAATACTGATAAATCCATATTTGTCTTCTTTCAAAGCGGTCTCTTTTTCTTTACTGTGCACATCCCACCACTTACAACGAAATAGAACAATCTTTCTTCCACCAAGATACTCTAATTCGACAACTTCAACCAAAGCACCATAATAATCTATATCTCCATCATCACCACCATCACCAACAACTGCAACCCCGCTATTTTAAGTTGACAAACAATTATCTTGACTTTTTGTATGAAATCGATGTCCATTTATGACAAATCCAGTAAAACATTTAACAATCTTACTTAGACCACAAGATAATGAAAGTAAGTCTTCATCTTCTCGATAACTCTGATAACCTAAATAAAACCAAAATATGATCAAGTCATGGAACATGTAATAAAATGAACCAAAAAGAAAAAAAATAAGTCAAGATATTTACTACAGATTGGAACCACTCAATAAAGTTCTTATCCCAATCTTTATCATCATAGTGATTTGTGGGTTCTCTCACGAATTCATTGTAATCCCTACATTAAAATATCATAAATATGATTAACATTGACTAACTATAGTAAATTAAATAGAATCTTAAACTTTAGTCACTTACTCAATATGTGGTTGCACTTCATCATAGTTCTTTAGAACATAAATATAAGCTTGCAACCACTCACGTTCATCAAGGTAGCGGGTGGTGGCAGCACCCAATGCCTGCTCACTATGTCTGAAAATAGATAGTTATCTTTCATGACATTCTCTATTGCCATCTTCATAATATTTTTCAAGGCGATTAAACTTTGTCTCGAAGATTTTTAGATACCTCGAGCAAAGAGTCATACATTCATCTGCTATATATCCTTTGGCAATTGACCCTTCTGGACGAGCCCTATTTCTGATATATGACTTATAAGTATAAAGCTGATGCTCCACTGGGTACATCCATCGAAATCGAACAGGCCCTCCAAGTATGGCTTCAGATGCTAAATGAACTACTAAATGCAACATAGCATCAAAAATTGAAGGTGGAAAAATCCTCTCAAGCTTACATAACGTAAGTGGAATTTGTTTATCAATTTGCTTTAGTTCATCCACCTGTAATGTCTTGGCACATAAAATAGTGAAGAATATAGAAAGTTCAATAATTGGTTCACACACTTTTGCAGGACGATGGCCACGAATCGATACAGGAATCAAGCGCTACAAAAGAATGTGACAACCATGACTCTTTAACCCTAAAATTTTACGCTCTTTAAGGTCTACACATTGAGAAATATTGGATGAAAATCCATCTAGAACTTTTAACTCCTTCAGAAATCGACAAAATTTGCTTTTCTCTTCTTGGGATAAAGTATAACAAGCTGCTAGCATCACAAGTTTATCTGCTCCCTGGATTGGATGTAACTCCGGTTTTAAACCCATTGCTTGTAAATCAAGACGGGCTTTGATATTATCCTTTGTCTTTTTTTAATGTTCATGATTGTTCCCAGCAGACTATCACAAATATTCTTCTCAATATGCATGACATCTAAATTATGTCACAATAAGAGAGATCTCCAATATGGCAAATCAAAAAAAAAAAAAAAATACTTTTCTTATTCCAATTATCTCCCCATCTTTCGTGTGATATTTTAATTTTCTTCTCAGGATGATTGATCAAGGTGATCCCTATAAGATCTTCCACCTGCTTAAGGATGTCATCTCCGGTTAGCTTCGGCGCTGCATGCCCTCTCTCCCTAGTACCATCAAATAATTTCTTATCCTTTCTCCAACTGTGATTTTTATCAAGATAGCGACGATGTCCCATATAGCACTGCTTGCCTTCATTAGATAACCTGATAGAGTGAGTGTGCTTATTACAACAAGGACATGCTAATTTTCCCTTAGTGCTCCATGCGGATAAATTTGCATAAGCAGGAAAATCATTAATAGTCCAAATTAGTACTGCACGTAAAATAAAATTCTGTCTCAGAGATACATCATATGTTCGAACGTCTGAGGCCCACAACTCCTTTAGTTCTTCTATCAATGGTTGTAAGTAGGTGTCAATAGCATCTCCAGGACCAGTTGGACTAGGAATAAGCATAGATAGAATAAAATTGGATTGTTTCATGCACATCCATGGTGATAAGTTATATGGTACAAGTAAAATAGGCCATATGCTATAAGAAATTTTTGAATTTGTGAAAGGCTGGAAACCATCACTTGCAAGACCGAGCTAACATTTCGGGGCTCTTCGGCAAAGCTTTCATGTAGTTCATTAAAGTTTTTCCAAGCCTCAGATGTTCGTTGTAGAAGGCAAACGTCGAAGCTAAAAGGAGGAAAGGAACCCAAATGTTCGTTGTAGAAGCCATTTAAATTGTTACCTAGAGTTGCTTGATGCTGAGTGCATTGCATTGGTCCATTATATATAGAGAGTTCAGGTTTAGATTTTTATGCATAAGCGTGCCTTTGAAGTTATGCTGCTGTTATTCTCTGAATGGACGAATTATGTTTTAGTGTTAATTAATTGAGAATACTGAGAATACTACTGTGGGAAATACCAGTAGGCGGTAGCGTACGCTATTAGATTTTGTATGGTGCTTAGCTTTTACTAGGTTCTTCCCAGAATGGATTAGCATATATAACAGTGATTGAATGATTTATTAGTCATCTTTCTACCTTAGTTAAATTGTTAACGAATAATTTGATTAACTTTTAGCCAATGCCTGTATCTTTGTTCTTGTCTCTGAACTGGTTCTGTGCTGCATATGGTTCAGTCTTTACTCGGCATAGCCTTATGTTTCTACCTGCATGTTGTGGATCCATTTCGAAATTTTTATGTGATTTTAAACTTACATATGAGGATTTCAAATCTCTAAGGTCTATGCAATATTTTGACATTTCTAATTAATATATTATTTATAGCAGGTTAATCGTAATTATCTAGATATGTGCTTTCCTTTTTTTACTTTTCTATAAATTTACACTTCATATAATGGATATTAGTCATGAAATTTTCTTCTTCTCTGGTGAGCTTAATTTATTTTCTCTAAACCCTCTCCTCAATGATTTATACCCTTGTTGAACCCAAAGATATCCCATGAAGATATGACATAGATTTAGCTACCATGGATATGGCAAACCTTGTCGACCCACGTAAAACTTTACCTTCTATTCTCTCTGTTGGGATTATGTCTTTGATTCTTTGTATAACTTCATGAGAATTATATAGAGTTAGAGATCTATCATGATTAAAAGATTGGGTCTCATCATGATTAGGAGTTTGAATCATATTCTAATTAGAAAGTTAGGTTAGAGATAGAGTTTTGGTTTCCCTATATATATTTTTCTATTATTGGAGGAAAAACCAAGGAGAAGGAGAGAGCCAATATTATGCGAGAGGCGAGGGTTTCGTAGTATTTGTTCGTGCAAAAATTATAATATTAGGAGAGGGTTTTGTAGTCTTTGTCCATTCAAAAGATTGTAAGGAGTGAGTTTTTGAGAGAATATGAGAGTTGATTATGTACGTGAGGTTGAGAGAATGTGAGACGAGAGTTGAGTGGTTCCTCTTATAGTTTTCCCTAATACATAGTGAATTTCTCGTATTGTTGCCCCGTAGATATAGGTCGAAGTTGGTCGACCGAACCACGTAAATCTTGGTGTTCTTTCTTCTTGATTGTAGTTATTTTTTATCTTGTTGATTATGGGTTGACTTTCAAGTTGTGTATATCGTAGTAGGTAGGGAGACTAAATTCCCCAACAAGTGGTATTAGAGCCATAATGGTGGATCCGGGAGCAAGTTCGTAAGATAGACATCATACAAAGGTGAAGATCGGCGGTGTTACAAGAATCAAGATGAAGAGAAAAAAAGGAAGATTAATTTATCTTCTGATCGAGGGTTTGGAAGCAGAGTTTGGTGATTCAGGAATTGATTTGTAGGTTTTGGAGTGCTCTGAACGTGATGGAAGGGTCTGATTTTTCACATTATGCTCAGATTGATCAGAAAGTGTTGATAAGTTCTAATGGTGGTAACGAGGCAGATCTGACGACAGATAGTGCAAACGAGTATACGACGGATGAGACTGATGTAGAGAATCAGACGTGATTCTAGCAGTAGAGAATCAAGACATAATGCAAACAAGTTTGAAACCGTTCAGCTCGTGTTTGAACGAGTCAAATGCAAGAATTACATTCTGTGCACGAACTCTGCGTTCTAGACTTAGAACGTAGAGTTGGGTTCTGCACTTGAGGCAGAAAAACGCAGTGGTAAGCGATGCATTTTGAGTCTAGAATGCATGAGCTCTGCGTTTTGAGTCTGGAACAAAGAAATGAGCTCTGCGTTTTGAGTCTGGAATGCAAGGTTGACTCTTGCATTTTAAGTTTGGAACGCAAGGTTGACTCTTGCATTTTATTCTTGGAACGCACAAATGAGTTCTGTGTTTTGAGATCTGGGACGCAGTTATGAGTTGTGCGTCTATCTTCTGAGACACAAAGGTGAGCTTTAAGTCTTGAATTGAAGAGACTATTGACTTGTAGTCTCTTTTGTTAGAGTGTTTGTCGTCATCTTGTAATCTCCGTTTTGGCTCCTTGAAATGTGAGAGTCACCAGATTGTAACTCCCGTTATTATTTGTGAAGGCCGTTGATCAGAGCTTTCATCGGTTATCGTAAAGGTTATCAGATTGTAACCTTTCTCAATCTACGTGAAAATCTTCCAATTGTAGCCTTCATCTGTTACCGTGAAAATCATCTGATTGTAACTTTCATCATTGGATTGGTGATGCAAAAGTGATCAGGTTGTAACTTCCATCATTAGTGTTTGATGGAGATCAGCTATCTACAGTTATTTTTAGACAGCCTACACATTTGTCCGTGCAAAAAATTATAATATTGGGAGGGTTTCGTAGTCTTTGTCTATTCAAAAGATTGTAAGAAGTGAGTTTTTGAGAAAATATGAGAGTTGATTATGTATGTGAGGTTGAGAGAATGTGAGACAAAAGTTGAGTGGTTCCTCTTGTAGTTCTCCCTAATACATAGTGAATTTCTCGTATTGTTGCCCCGTGGATATAGGTCGAAGTTGGTCGACCGAACTACGTAAATCTCGGTGTTCTTTCTTCTTGATTGTAGTTATTTTCTATCTTGCTGATTGTGGGTTGACTTCCGAGTTGTATATTTCGTAGTAGACGGGGAGACTAAATTCCCCAACACTCTCTTCCTTTGTATTTGCTTCCACGGCAAACCTTGTCGACCCACGTAAAACTTTACCTTCTATTCTCTCTTGCTTTGTATTTGCTTCCATGGTATTAAGTCCTTAAAATCACATCCATCAAGTTAAAAGTCTGTTTTAGTGGTTATTTCTGAAACTACATATATTTCCATAGCTTCTCAACTAGTTACAAAAAGTGACTATAGGCAAACAAGAGTAATAAAAGTAAAGAAAAAAAAGGAAAAAGACCGAAAATTACAGAGGAGAGGAAAAAGAAAAGGAAGAGAAAAGGGGAAAACATGAAAACTTAACGGGAAAATAAGTTTTGTCTGAGAATTTGGAGCTTGAATTCAGAATATTGTCGATCTCACTTGAAATCAACGTCTAGTACAAAACAGGGCAGTTCAAATGGATGGAATCATTTGCGCAAATACCATTCCAAATAGTTACAACCGTTTAGACTGACAAAAGAACTATTTGGGCAGAAGCCGTTGCGGATGTCTCTACCCAAACAGTCGCCCAACGGTTCAAACCGTTTGGACTAACTACTGAACGGTTATGACCGTTTGGCCATTTAACAATTGTCCAAATGGGTTTAATCGTTTGGATTGACACTAGTCCACACAGTTTCAACCGTTTGGACAAATATCAGTCCAAACGGTTGAAACCGTTTGGTCAAATATTTGTTCAAACGATTTATCTGTTTGGACAATTATTATTCCAAATGGTTAAACCCGTTTGGACAGTTGATTTTGACATTTTTAGTATTTTAGCTACTTTTTTTTAGCTACCTGCTCACAAATAATATACATCTCACACAATGACATAACTTAATATATCACAATAAAATCGAATATATATATATATATATATATATATATATA